>VDFB02281492.1:451687346-451707422 GCA_007258455.2 Sequoia sempervirens | reverse complement strand
CTTATCCTATGAATTGTCCTCATAGGAATATCACTATTCTTGAATATTTCCATTGATTAAAACTACCAACCATTATCCCTAATCATGATTGGCTACATCTTGACTTTTATAGACCCCTTTATTGACAATCACTTGAAAACTTCCCCCTCCAAACTTATCCAGAATTGTCCACATTGCATTGAATGTGAATGTGTTGATTGTGACCTTTAGACTACCCCTTTGGACTAGTGCATGTTCTAGAAAAGAGTATAGGACTGCCTCTTATATTTGTTTAGACTAAAAATGAAACTTTTAACCACTGCTAAACAAAGGTCTAGAAAAGATTGCAATTTGAAAGAAAAGCATATGCTGAAACTCCATTATGCAAATCATTATCCCTGTGTTCTGCACTAGTTTGTATCACATAATGCTTTATCCTCTAGCCTGCCTTTATGACAATACCTTTGCATACGGTAGGTGCTTTTCCCTCTACAACTTGAAGATGAAGATCAACACAGTTAACCTTAATAGTGGTCTGGCTATTTGGCTTCCCAGATAATATAACCCTCAAACTGTCATTTGTTCATTGTCATTTGGCATAATTCTTAACTATCAAGCATGCACAACTTTGACAAAGAACTTGTCATTCAATCCTTTATTTGATTTTCCTTGAGATCTAGGAACTTCAAAGGGTTTACTTTACACCATTCTTCACTGTGGCATACCTCTGTTCCTTGGCCTTTCACTATAATCTCCTTTCTTCTGAGCATATATACCCTTACTTTTGATCTTAAAAACATTATTATTCATGGTACATGAAACACAGACCTGCATACTGCCTTTATCTCTTTCTTTGTAATATGCAAGTTTGCATCATACATGGTTGATCTATGACTGTGTACTCAATACTAGGCTTGTCATTGAACCCTGCCTACTATCATTAACTTCACATTCTAGCATGATGACTGTCAAAAGTGCTTGAGTTTTTTCCAATAAACACCAACTCTGATATCTCAATCCTATGTTTGGAATTAATACCAATTAAAATATATCACATATATAGAATATATAGAATGAAAATTAGCATGCCTATCACTAACTATCTCCTTTGGACTATCATACAACCTTAATGACCTTCCTTTTCTATGCAAAGCACAATGAAAAACCAGTTGTATCATCGATCGCTAGTTTCAGTTTTTGTTGTTTATAACTTGTAGTGCCTATGTGAATATTTCATGTTTTTTTATGATACACCTATTTTCTTCAGCTTTGTGACAGATGAATTGCATTTGAATGTTGGCCTCGCCAACTCAAAATTGAAAGAAACAAATTTCATTACATGTTAGATCTTGGAATTGACTATGCAATGCCCATTATACTTCATAAGCAGATCCATGTAATGATATTTTGTTGGTCTAAATTTATTAGTGTCATAAAATGTGACTGGAATACAACGTTTCAGTTTGTACTTAAATCATCTTTAGAAAGCTAAGGGTTAGAAAGGGAGAGCTATGGTATCTGCCCTTTATCTTCCCTTTATCTATTCATATAAGAGAAGTGATATTTTTCATTTAATTACCTGGAGTTTGCAATGCCTATTTGTTGATTCATGCATTTTGTTGTGCTAAACCTGTACTCATCTAGAATATTTTCTTTTGAATACTAAGAACCACCACTTCAACGATGATATTTTGCAGATTCTAATTCAGTCATGTTAAATTAATATGAAGGGGACACATCTTTTTAATTTTTTCTTTTAATTCTACTTTAGGGACCCAATGGTTGAGTGAAAGGAATTTTTGGTATGTTCCTTTTGTGTTAGAAGGTTTCCATTTGAACTACACGTCTCATAAGTCACACAGAATAATTTCATGCTTCTTATAAGAACAATAGAATTATAATTTGGTGTTACTAGTTTATTGGTGCAAAATGTGTGTGAATTGTAGGTTCTTATTTTCTACTTTTAAGTCTTTTAGTTTTAAGGCCAAAGGGTTCATAATGGATAGTTTTAGTAGGTTATTTTTTATTAGAGCCAAAACTTCAACATTGGCATAAGAGAACTATAGTTCTAAATGTTTAATTCTATCATCGAGACTTTCCAATGTCCATAGGTGGATTTGTGCATTTTGTTCTGCTATACTTAATCCCTATATTTTAATGCCAGAAGATTTGCATTTGATCTTCGAGCCTCAACAGTGCATAAAAATTACAACAACAAAGTCCATTACATTTTAAACATTGAATTGACCCCACAATGCCTCTTATAAATCATGTTGCAAAGTGAGCTTGAAGGTCTAGTTTCTATCTTGTGCTAGAAATCTTTTTTAGAGACCTAATGACTAAGAAGGAATAGTTTTGGTATGCACTTTTCAATAATTGAAATGTGCATATGAGAGAACTTACATTTTCAAATTTATCATTTAGGCTTAACAATACCTGTCAAGTGTACCTATGCTCAACATTTTATGTTAGACATTTTCATTTAAACCTATCCTTCACTAGCTCATAATAAAAGAGCAATTCCAATATATGGTAGCTATTCTCTTAAAAATTTATGTCAAGCTATTTAGATTCTATCCTTGGGTTCATAGGCTCAAAATTAGAAACAAGAAAATTTTCATTACATGTTAAGCATTAGAATTAAATGTTGAAGGTTAACAATGTTAATCCTTTATCTACAATAGTCAAGTGTTTATTATCCTATGCAACAGGTGTAGATTCTTTTCAATTTGAATATTTGAGGTTTGACTCTCTTTTTTAACATTGTGACCACCAGTGACAACCAATGCTATTCTAGTGATGCTTCATTTTGTTTTTTTCTACGAGTACTACAAATGCCTTTTGACTATGCATAGGAAGTGCTTATGCTTTTCATCTAAGCAATGAGACTTTGCAATGCTTGTCTGTGGATGTGTGCCCTTGGTTATACTAAGCCAACTCTTGTAAAATTCATCTCAAAAGATTTGTAGTGCATTAACATGTCTTATAGTGATAGAAGTTTGACACGTTGCATATGAGAGTCCAAATGTTTCTTTAAAATCTCTTAGAGTTACCAATGCATGTTTGTGTAGTTTTTATGCCATGCCTTTTCTCTGCACATTTATAGGGCCTCATCAGCTCAAAGTCAAAAAGAAAAAACATGTTACATGTTAGATGTTAGAATTGGCTCCACAATGCCAATGTTAATCCTTTATCTATGGTATCCAAAATCTATTTTCATATGTGACATTGTGCCTTTTTCCCATACGCATGCTATTTTAGCTACACTTATTTTCGTTACTTCCTTGGCCATTGGAATCCCTGTTAATATTAAACATCAGATTTGATGAAGATGAATGGCAGGATGTACAAAAATAATTGTGAGCCTCAACTAATTAAACTTAAGATACCCTTCCATTTGAACTGAATAAATTGTTTAGGTTATTTTTTTTGAAATGGAAATAGTTACTAATTTGAAACATCTACTTGTACGATGAACTTATGTGAAAATGTAAAAACCAAATACTTGTTATATTATCTTTGTATGGGAAAGTTGACATAGAATATTCTATTAATGCAAAGGACACAAAATAGTGTTCCATGGTCCCTAATTGTCTGTTGTGTTGAAACAGAATGTAACAACCTAATTGATCTACGGTTACAAAAGTTAACTGTCAACTACCTTCAACTGAATTGTAACTAATTGTTTCCAAGAAATCTAGGGTTTTCCAATGTTTCCAACTGTTTTCAAGAAGCAGTTTCACAATAACCATAACAGAATAACTGTCATTCTAGGGTTTACTTATAACACAACATTTATCTTATTTTTCTACAACTAACTTTCAAAAATTCAACTTTGCAACATAAATTAACAGTTAATTAATCTATAACAACAATTTCAGTTTAATCATTGTACATATAATCTAGATGAATAACTAATTCTACAGAAAAGAAAACATTCAGATCTTTTACCTGGAGATAGTGCGAGAAATAGATTTTACATTTGTCACCATCTTCATTTGTAATGCTATTCAGAGAGGAAAAGAAATTATCATCAGGGACTTTACCGCCCAACCAAGACCTGTTGGTCTCTCGAGTTTCTTAAACTGAAGAACCCGCCCTTCACGAGGTCAATTAACAAGGATCAATTGTTATCCGGTCTGTGAGCCTGGTGTCCATGAGCCTATACTGCTGGTTGATCCTTCCTCTGTAGGTTCCTCCTATCAGAAGGATCGTCCTAACTAGAGTATATCTGGATCATGGAAGCTGACATTGCCAAACTGGCATCTACCTTGGCCAAGGATTTTTAAGTTGATTCTGGCATCATTGTGCCAATCTCTCTGGCACTACTGTGCCATCAGCACACACCCTTGCTCGTCATGATTATTCAAGATTTTGGTTCCCATTACATGCATCATTGTTGACAAAAGGCTTTTAGTTCATGTTCTTACCATTTGTTAATAAATTTGATTCGATTCATTTATCTATGGAGTTTAACAGTTGTCCTAAAGGTAGAGAAAGTGTTCAGATTGGTTCAGTCATACCCTATTGGATTCCATGACAGTTCAAGATCAGGGTAATATACCTTTTAAGATCATTCTAGAAAATAGAAAATAATATTGCAAGGTTCCAGTTAAGCTATGATTCAGGTGTACCAATCAGAGCATCAGAAGATTAAAAATAAAAGGTAAGGGCAAGACGCATACAGAGAATAATGTTGTTGCTTCAAGGAGTAGTCTAATGTTTTACCAGAACATAAATAAGAAGATTGTTTCCCTTGGCCGGGTGTTGCTTGGTGAAGGGAATTGCAAGGAAAATGAAGTTTTTAAATGAAGAATAGTTGTTTCCAGATTCTTTCGAAGGAAAAGTTGAGGTTAAAGAAATTAGACGGTATACACATTTGAGATAGAGGTTTGCAGGACCCATACGGAGGTTCATCCAGTCGCAAATATTAAAGTTTCAACAGCATAGATAAAGATTGAAGACAATACCATTTAAATGAAGGAAATAACCTAAACGAGATTTAGATTCTCAAATTCTACTCATACGATGAGGAAAGCAATTTACACATTGGAATATTACGCATAAAGAAGATAGATGTGAAGTATTAATAACTACGTTCCTGGTAATAATATCAAAAGTTGAAGAATCGCAGACTCCTTGCTAGTTTGATCGCTACTATTGACCACAATTCTGGCTCCGCTCACTTCCAGAGGAAATCATGAACCACTGGTGATTATCTCAGAGAGAGGGAAAAGAAAGAGAATGGCGTCCAAGGTAACTTTCGTTTCAGAAGAATCCTGCCCGACTCTACAGGAAGAATAACCAAGATGAAGAAAAGAATGAAACCCTAACCATGGCGGAAGGAAGGTATCTGTTTTTCCTGAATGAGGAAGAAGAGAACGATTGTCAAGAATGCCTTTCCCCAGGTGAGGCTGACACTTAAATGATTGTCCCTTCGAATTCCCCATCGAGCCTCTTGAATGCCAGACGTTACACTTGAAGCACGATGATTCTAGCGGAGTGTTTAGCTCTCCAAATTCGTCGGCCTTCTTCCCCCGCACAAATCCCCCACAAAGATGCGTTTTTTTTTTTAAAGATTTAACTATAATACCCTTTTATTATAATCAAAGCTTTAATATTTAAACATTTAAATTTTTATCATTATAATATTTAAAATACCTTATGAAGTATTTATATCTTAATGTTTTTTTTTCTGACTTTATTAACCAATATTTATTTTACCGAGGCCAAGGTCATCTTGCGTTGTCATATACTTCCCAGAGTTCGATGACAATTAGATCCTTGTCAACCGCGTCCTCTCCCTGATGATAGTTCCTTTTCCTTTCTTGCGATGTCGATCCTACAACCACTTGACACCAGAAGCTAGAGTTAGACTATTCATAACGCATTAATTCACATTTAGATATAATATCATCATCACCATCATCATCATCAATAGATGTATTTACGTAATTAAATAATCATTCACCTTTTTCATTTTCAATTGCCAAAATAAAACAATTATTTAATCCATTATTTCACATTCATATGAAAGATAATTTTCATTAACAATATTAACGACCATGATTTCAATATCATAACTTATTAAGTCCTAGGGGGATGTGACACAGAACCCCGAGGACACTGTCAATGTCTTTGTTGTGCTATCCTTGTTTTGAAAAGGTTTCAGGTATCGATATATGTTAGTGTGCCTTAGAAGGTTTCCATTTCAATTATCCTGAATTATACTAAGCATTATCATATGCAGAATGTGTGTGCATATATTATTTTTCTATTCAGTTGAAATATAACACATTATATAATTGTATTTTGAAATCACCATGTTTCATGTTTGACATTGGAATCAAACGTGAAATTCTATGCAACTCAATTGGAGTGTTTTTAAGTTGCAATAACACCAACAGTGTATGCATCTTGCTTTGTATTAGGTTGAAGGATTCATTAGATCCATGCAAAAGCAAATGTAGTCTAGAGGAAAATGCATATTTTTCTCAAAGAAGTTTGTAGCCCCACAGGGTCGAGAGAAATTCATATTAGAAGACATGCTTTTCTTCCAAAGAGTAAGTTTACATACATTTTATTCCTCAGTGAAGGTGCTCTAGCAAGTATAAATGTTTATTATTTACTGAAAATTTGTAGATGTGCTGATAATGAATTCTTTTTGGTTTGTGTTTATAAAAAATTATTTAGATGTTTCTAATTCAGTTTATACTTTATTTTTTTATTTTGGATTTCAAGCAAGGATGTCTTTAAAATAGAAAGATGAGCATGTTTGGATTAGAAAACAATCCATCGCTGTAATCTTTTTCAGAGCTATCTATTACTTGGTTTTGCATTTTACGAATTGAATATTACTTTATCATTTGACATCATAGTAAGGGTTTTTAGCTAAATGTTATATCTGATATTGTTGGTAGGAACCTATTCCAACATCATTATTAAGAATCAATAGCAATGTTATAATTCATGCAGTGAAATTGTTCTAGGTTGTTCTGAAGTACATAGAGGTTGAGGAATCTAATAGGGGAAATCCTATAAGTATGCAAGATTAGATAGAACTTGCTACAAAACTCTATAAACATAAATTGAAACATGCTAAGCTCCAAGATGAGATTTTTGCTCAGATTTCAAAACAAACCCACAATAATCCTGACAGGTAAGAATATGTGTTCTCTTTGGTAGTCTAATTTTGGATGGCATGATTGGATGTTTGAAATGTTGGAGTCCACTATTGCTTAGATCCTCTTGTTCTTGTCTTATATAGTTTTCTTGTGATATACAATATACACATTTGCATAACATTAATTTTTCCCTATAAATTTCCTATTGTGATTATATATATTAATTGGAAACTCACTGCTACAAGACTATCTTGATCTCTTTGAACACTGTCTTCAAGGATAACCTTGGCATTGACTTATGACTGGTTGTATTGTGCATAAGTGACTATCACTTATGCTATATTCATAACAAAATTGCTTGGTCATTGTCCATATTCTTGCTTTGTCCTTCACTGTGACTGTATTTATCTTTCTCTGTATAGTGCTATTTTGACCCATTTGGACTCAAATAAGCTCATCCTAACTATCTCTAGCCCTCTTGTAAGCACATAACTCTAGTTGCTTCTCCAAAATTAAAATCTAAAAATTCAATTCTCTATTGTTACTTGTATCGACAATATAAGAAAGGCGTGTTGTTTTGGGATCACCAGCCTATTTACTTTACCCACATCACCAACAGTCATGAAATTTTGAACTAGATGTTGTTTATCCATCATGGGGTCTCCTAGAACAATATTCTCATCCATCTTCATATAAGCTCTACCATAAGCATTGGAAGCTTCTCCACTAAGTTTATGGAATTTCTTTACAACTGTCATACATAATAGATCACTGTCATGAAATGACAATATAGTCATTGATGCTACACCATCCACAATGTCTTTAACATTCCAACACTATCTTCTGTATTATATGACTTTCTTTTCTTGTCATTGTCCTTTGTAATGGAATATGGTAAAAATTCTTCTCCCCTTTACAATTATCTAACTTTTGTCATTCCAAATGACAAGCCTTATAACAAGATACACCCACTGTCCATTCAATTTTTTTCATTAGCCTTCAACAACTCCCTATTATTTTCTAAAATGTAGAGTACTATCCTTCACAAGGGTGTTATTGTTTATGCCTCTTGATGATTCTTTGAGATCAAAGTCATATTTTGGTTGTCTTTCCCATTATGTTCTTGAAGACTACCCCTATTCATAGAACCTAGACTGCCATCCTTGACCTTGAAGGATTGCCCCTTTTATATGTCATGTCTTCTTTTATCTAAGTCATTGTCCATTTGATGACTACTATTATAGACCTATTATCACATAATATTTCTTATCGTTATTTAACAGTTCACAAATGGTATCTTGCACTTATCTTTGGCTTGCTCCATGATGACTATCACATTATGAATAATGGGCCTTTTGGGCATGTGGACTGTCATCCTGCTTCCTTGTGATTTTCCAAGGCTATAGTATTCCTTCATAGTCCTATATCATTACCACTTACTTAGGATTGTCAACTTGGGGACTATCTTCTTACCTCTTTTTGCACCTTTTACCATTGCAAAAGTTTTCTATCCTTTTCAATTAGACCTTAGCACATATCATGCTGAAATTTGGGGGTTTACCTTATAAACTACACATATACAATGTTAGATGCTCCTCTTGATACAAGACTTACCTCATAGCCTTATTGCACTCCCATACATTAGATTTGAATAGGGAAATCTTGCATAATCTGTCATCTTGTAAACCTTGTGTGGGTGAACAAAATTTAATAGTATTTTCAACATATTTCTCTTTTCACTGTCAATACCTTGCAATCATTTTGATTTGATCCTCCCTTTGATAGTGATTGTGTTTATAAATGACTGTCCTCATTACCATGCATATTTTCATGAAATTTTTTGTGTTTATAGTCTTTACTCTTTTAAGTTGCTTGATGCTTGCTTACATGGTTTCACTTTTTCCCTCTATCATTTATTTGTGCTTTTTATTTGTTCTAGGCCTAAATCTTTTTATCTAACATTTTGTAGGAACTGGATGACCTTTGCTAGACAAGATGAACTTTGGCCCAATCTCTTCATTAAAAGGTGGGGAACAAATCGGGCTAATTTTTTAGCCCTCTTCTTCCTAAAACTTAGAAGATGGCATATGAAACTCAAGATCGTTGTGATCGAGTGGGATTGTAAGTAAAGGGAATATTTTTATCATATTTTGATTGCTTGTTTTGTAGTATTGTTTGACTTCTCTATTCAATTAACTTTGACTATATCGTGTTGTGCATGTTGAGTGGCTTGGCAATTACATGTGAGGGCTTTGAATATTATATTGTGCACCAAGGTGAGATTCAACGCTAGTTGGGTTCCAAGAAATCAAGAAACACTAACTGTGGTAGACCTTATCTGGAAGCAAAAGACACAACTCTCAACATGCCAAATGGCAGTAGCATAATTGAAAGCAATGATACAAAAAAATTGACTATTGAGAAAGGGCCATGTATAGGCCTTTTTGACAATGATATGCCTCTTTCGTTTCAAAGATCTTCAAGTCGCAGGTCACTCATCTCAAAGATCTTTAGTTTCTAAAAAGAGTTCTATACATAGACCATATTTATCATGTTACTAATAATGTTTGAAAGACTACCATGTGTACCAAAATATTTTATGTATGCTAGGTGAAACTTATTGTTGGTACCACATCTTTTTAAGAGTGGAGAACTAATATAAATTAAAGGACATTCTTATTTATTGGAAAAGGGCTAATGTAACAAATATTGGTTACAATATTAGCCTTTATCATTTTTATTGTGTGGGTTCCACACATGCATTTAAGGGACTAAATTTTTTACTCTTTTCTGATTGTTGATCAAGTAAATCCAAGCAATGCTCCTTTAGTTGTTGGTCAACTGCTTGATGATGATTGTCCTGAGGACTTCATCAAAGGTCTTATTCTTTTTGTTCATTCTCTCCTTCCTCTTGAACCACTTGTTGAAGAATGGGAGAAAAAGGTAATGTATAAATTCTCCAAAGCAATTTTTTAATTTCCATAAGGTTTATATTAAGCTAACAGTTCTTGTTTTATCTTTGTTTATTCCAAGAACCGGCTTTGATTGTTGACACAATGTTTAGAGCATCTTGTGAGTGAAGGAAGTCATGATGTACATGTACACAATGCATTGGGTAAAATCATTATAGGACCCTTAGGACCATTATATGATCTCCCATGCTTCGGATGAGATATAGGACCCTTAGGCTTCATTTTTCAAGTAGTTCTTTCATGTTTTGGAGCTATATGAGCAAAAAATAGAGCATTGTAACTCAGTTTTCTCAATCATAGGACTGAGAAACACAACTTTGTAACACATTTTTCAAAGCAAAGACACATTTAAGTCTTGTATCTATTATAAGAACACCTTTTCTCAATAAAATTTTAGTATTTTGCCTTCTTAATAGTTGTTTCATTATGTGCAAATGAATGATTGATTATCTATTTTTGTGTTTTATGTTTAAACCTCAAAAGCATTGTCTCATTTCCAACACTTTTAGGTAGAAATCAATGAACAAAAACAATTAAATAAACTACCAATTGACTAAATATACTGCCAACTGACAAAAATCAATAAACAAATATACTACCAATTGATAGAAAACAATGAATAAATATGACTAAATCAATGACTAAAAACATACTACCAAATTGATCAATCAAAACAACCAATAAATGACTAAAAATGGTTTAGTCATAAATTTGGTCACAATATAAATGATCGGCAATAAACTACTAATGGTCACGTAACCAAGCTCAATGAATAAATATAACTAAATATATGACTAAATCAATGACTAAATATACTACCAAAATGACTAAAAAAGGTTTAGTCATAAATTTGGTCATGTTATAAATGACCAACAATAAACTACTATTGGTCAGGTGACCAAGTTTAGTCACTTATATGCAATTTTTAATATTTTTTGTCATTTATTTCTATTTTTCTACTAGTGATCAGTTTGGAATCAGGAAGCTTTCGTTTCAAGGTTTGATCCCAACCAAAGGTCAAAATTTAGAGTCAGAACGATGTCAAAAACAAGAATCACATGAAGGTGCACGATTAGGGTTTAGTTCCAAAACTCGATCCTACAACATATGCGGAAGTTAGAATCAGAACATGATCAAGCATGAGGGTGACAAAGTACTTTTCTAATGTTTACAAAACCATCGAGAATCGGGATCAGGATTATTTCAAATATCCAAACCCTACTAAAAAGATTGATTCGATAGTCAATTTTTTTGTTTTGGGGATCAAATGTGGGGAAAACCTAGGGTTCATGCTTAAATTTGTAAAGGTTGATGGTACAAAAACCCTAGAGGAACTAGGGTTTTGGCAAGAACAAAGAAATCCGCACATGAAAAATGAGGCAACAAAAAAAAATGCAAAAACCTAAAAGAAACAAGACACAAACGAACCAAACCAAGAAAGAAAAACAAAGAAACAAGCAACAAAACACCCAACAAACAAGAAACAAAACATGGGAATGAAAAAGCATGAAAAAGAACAAACAAAATGAGCAAGAAACAAGAAAAATAAGAAAAGAAAGAAAAGAAAACCCCTACCTCGAAAGATGCAACGCCAAAACCAACAATGCTTGATCAAAAATCACCAAACTCAAACTCATGCCCCAATCCTTCACTCCGCTCTAGCTCTTTTCGTTGAAAACACAAAGTAATTATGAGCTAAAACTGAAAGACAGTTAGAATATATACTGCTTCACATGTGGGAACTAACTGCCATTAATGCGAGGTAGTTCGGGCCTCAAGATCTAAGCAACACCCATTATAGAACCAACACAAAATCCAAGAGGTAAGTCAAAATTTGGGATCGAGAAGGAACTCGACACAAGAACCTTCAAAGAGTGCAAGGTTATGAACTCATTCCAAAACCCAAACCCGACAAGAAAAAACACAAAGGACGCACAAATCAGGATAGAGATGGGACCCGAAATGTGACCCTTGAAAAGGTTCAAGGTTTGGATTCCATTATGACACCTGATTCCAAGACAGACAAAAGGAAATCAAGGAATCAGAGATCAGAGTCAGGATGAAAATTAGAGCTTGAACCTTTTAAAGGTGCTAAGTGTCGATTCCATTCTGAAACCTTATTCCAATAAAACAAAGAGACAAAGAGCAAGTGGAGATTGGAATCGAGATGGAACAAGGAAAATGCACCTTCACAAAGTGCAAAGTTTAAGTTCCTTTTTGAAACCCGAATCTACAAATAAAAACAAAACAAGGAAGAAACACGAGGATCGAGATTGGGATAGAAACTAGAACTTGACCCTGCTAAGGGTATGAAGTGCTAGCTCTATCTTGAACCTAAATCTGACAAGGCAAAAAGAACACAAGGCTTGGAAGAAAAAGACAACTCCCAAAGCTAGAACAAAAACACCAAAGGGAAGAAACAAACAAGGGGGACCCATTTTGACCAAAAAGAAAAAGGGGTGGTTATGCAAGGCATAACATTTCCTATTTGATTTTCCATTTGTGTTGTCCATGTTTTTGACCTAGCCAATTTTAAGTTTTCAATTCACCTCGAACACTTTAGCCTGTCAAATCACAAAAACAATTAATTTTAAAATTCATTAAAATCCAGTGAAAAATCCTTTTGTAGGATCAATCCTAGCCTCATTTTATCTAATGTGGCCAATTTTCATGTCAAAATCCCTTGTCATTTAAGAGATTTTAAATTTTTAAGTTCTTAGCCAACAATTTACAAATAATGTCAAATTTTGGATTTCAGATGTCCAAAGAAAAAATGAATTATGGGTTATATTCTAGAATGGCCTCACATTATCCAGTCAAAATTTTGTGGAAAAATGAGTTTACAGTTGAAAGATATGAATTTTTGTCTTTTGCTCAATGTTGTAACTTTGCAAAGTTACAAAATTTAGTTCCCAAAATTTTAATGGTTTTCAAAATTTTATAAAAAAATTATCGAAGCTAAGCAAGGTTGTGACAACCTTGTTGGAGCTTGACAAGGTTACCACAACCATCGAAATTCCCAACTCAACTTTGGAGAAAAAAATAAAATAAAATTGAAAGTTTTTCCATCTGCACCTATTATGGTTTTCACAAGAGTTGCAAAGCAGCGAGGTTCCTATCATATTGTGCAAGAACAATTTTGTCTTTGTTTGTTGTGCAATAATTGGAGTGGAGGTAGGTAATGCTTCCTAATGAATGCCTATATGAAATCTTTAGATGCCTTCTAGCAGCTAGAGATCGCAGTGTGTGTACCTATGTCTCAAAGAGTTGGCTTATACTCTAGAGCAGTTTGCAAATTGGTGCTAAGCATGTTGTCCTCACACATTTTAGTCAATGTTCATAAAAGGTAGTTGTTTTGAGTCCATTGATATTTTTCGGCTTGTTGATCTTTTTTGGGTGTTTATTCCAAACAAATAAATTAAAAATTATTTGATGTTTTATATGTAGAAAGAGATTGTTTAGCTTTTGTATTATTTTCTTATTTTAAAATACCATTTTTATCGCTTTGCAGATAATAGGAATCAATTTTACAAAAAATATAAGTGCTTCCTTCGCTTATGATGGAATGGCTATCTATAGTCGTAATCTTCATGCACTGCCTGGATTAATGCATTGTTTGGTTAGTTTATTTGATGAATATAATGGAACAATGAGCTGTCACGATTCAAGTGCAAACTTAGGAAATGAAAGGAGGAACAATAAAATTGACAGGCTAAGCAATGAAAGGAGGACTGATAAAATTCAAAGGCATACTATTATCACCATTCCTTCGATGAAATTACAATCTTTGGAATAGTGTCATATTCGCTCCAAGTCATACTATTGTGGTCATTCCTGCCCTAAACTTACAATCTTTAGAACAGGGTAAGCTTCCTAAACATATAAGATGGAATGATTCTTACTCTAAAGACTATTAATATTGTTATTGATGAAGTGTCGAGTAATAAGTTAAGCTAGAATTGAAAGGAAAAGCTATGGCTTTACAAGGATAGAGTCATCCTATGATTGCTTTCCACAGATTGATGGTTTGGTGTGACCAAAAGCACATTATGGAAGTTTAATAGCCATCTTCTGAAGGGTGTTAGTTCATATAACCCTTGGCAATGTTGGTAAGTATTGAGTACAATAAAGTACTTGCTTACAATTTGTAAGCTATCTCTTTACCCTGGTTTATGGGGTTGTAATGGAGGAAATGAAAGCTTGATCGAGTAAATCAAGAAGCCTATTTGGTTCACATGCAATTAAGTGTACGATGTGGCTATTTTTCCATAAAATTCCTATCAGCTACTTGCATGTTGGAAATGATCAAGAACATGCAAAATATCATAGTAAGTGCATTACAACTGTGATATTGTCAAGATCAAGATGTTTTTGCAGAACATAGTGTAACCCTAAGAAGCTTGTGATGCTATCTCACAAATAAAGTTGTTTATAATTTTTTTCAAAATTAAATTAGTTGGATAGAGTGTGGAGGCTATATTTGTTCTAAAATATAGTTTATGAAACAAGCTTGAGGAAAAACCGCTAGTGGTATGGCCTTTATGATGACATCAATAGGAGGTAAAGGTAACATTGGCAAACAAATTTCCAAGCGATGTACTGATGTGAATTTAGATTCAAACACATTGAGGCCAACCAAATTGTCAAATCAAAACTTTAATAGAAAACACCCAATATCACTACTACAAAGTAATATTGCACTGAGCACACAATAAATAATAGTTGTTAAGTAGTATTGTTTCCTCACAAAATACATCATTTGTGGGGAAACAATTACTACTTGACAGATTATAAGTTTACAAAATAAACCCTTCTTGTCAAAGCCTTAAGACCATTACTTGCATCATTATTGTCGGTACCTATGTAAACTATGAAGCTCTAATTGCATTCAGTCCTTACTTAAGATTGGTACATGTGTATGTTGCTTTAAGTTCTTTAGCATGACCATGTGGTTAAGGGAATGTTTATGAAGCAAACATAGTAAATGATTTCCCTTTTAACTATCAAAATGTAACAAGGCTTTGTATAAGAGTGATCGCTTTCAATTTAGAATGCCATTAGCTCACTGATGCAGATAAAATAGAGAAAACAATCACTTCAATCTTATTTATGAAAAAATCAAGACATCTTCATTTGATAACTCATTTCTAGTTACCTTTCCTTCCATTCAAATGCTTAAATTTGCATTAAGATCTCCAATTATCTTTGTATCCTTCAAAACCACTTTTATTCATATAAGAATGACCTATCTAAGCTTTTGCAATCACAATCCACAATTCATTGTTACAAAAGTTCAAGGACCTTCATTAGAGCACTCTCCAATAGTTGATTATTCAAATAAATGAAATTCTCCACTGACCTGACTCACACAAGGACACCATTGTCTTTAACATCCATCAAATACCTTAGATTCAACAAAACAAATCATTATTTCATTCTATCCTTCCATATTTCACTAATTCACTATGACTGTCCTTACCCTTGTAGCACTTTGTCTTCATACTGTCAGAGATAATTTCAAATACAGACCTTTATTTGCAATTGTAACTATCACTTAGGATACCCCTTTCCATGCCTAAACACATATCAAAACTTTAACATATGTTGTTTGGAGAAATTTGATCAAACTAGGACTGAATGCTGCAAAATTAGGCCTAATTAGGTCTTATGCCAAACTGGGTTAATGGATATCATGCTTCCAAGTACCAACTGACTGTTCTAATGCCTCAAACAGGTTTATTTAGACTTTCTCTTTCTCATTAATGCATTAAAATTTAATGCCCGTGCTTACTTTGACAAACCCTAGGCCAAAATCTCTTAAAGTCCTGTTGTAACAGACTGTGTATAGATTTTCAGTCAAAAATCTTAACTTTTCACAATGAAATCCTTGCCATGAAGAATTGACACCAAGAAAATATGAAAGAATATACACAATAAGATATTCTCACCAAAAACCAAGGAGTTTCACCACCAAACAAAAGAGAAATAAGAATTAATCTTCTCACTGTTAACCCTAATGAGGATTTCACCCGCCTGAAGCAAAAACCTCATAACTTTCTCAAAATTTAATGATTTTTAATGAAACAAAATGAATTTACAAGTAGACTCACGTGGATATCTTCTATAATGGAGGAGGAAAGTTTTTTGATATTAAATGTGGCCGCACAATGGCCTGCAACTCTGAAAACACAAAAAAAATCACTAAAAACTGAGTATTTTTATTGATTCTTCAATCATACACCTTCCCCATACCTTCCTCGACCTTTGAGATTGATCAAATTCCTTTAAAAATCATTTCCAATTCCTGTAACTACATACCTAACTACTTAACCTTCATATTCTCCAATTTGGCATTTTGTTGCATTTTTTTTTACAATTTTTAAACATGACAACAATTTGTCAATTTTGCACTTTTTACACTTAAGGCCCAAAATGACCAAATATGACTCAAAACACACCTAATGTGGTCACTTATGACAACACCATGACATTAGACCTAAATAAAAAATTTGAAGTTTCCTCCTTGAGGCATGTTCATGATAAGGTGCTCCTGCACCACTCACAGTAGGTATGAATAGTAGTTAAAAAAAGTATGCCAAAAAAAGGTCACTTGGTGATTCTTAGCTATGCATAGTAATTGTGATTTCCTTTCCTATAAGAACCTGTAGGCAAGGTTGAAAAATAAACTCTATAGTAAGTTCTTTTGGAAAGTGTTCAAAGAAAAAAATGTGTGTTCCTATCAAAACAAGTTGATCAAGGGGCCTAATACAGTTGCACTAAATGAAAACTTCCAAATTGAAGGACCACTGGCTATGTGATTTCAAAAGCATCCAATTGCTACACCTATAAGTTAGCAACTATCAAATCCTAATTCCTAGATGTCTTAAATAGCCTTCGAACAAGTCTGGCTTATAATTATACCACAGGAATCCATTCATTCTTTTCTTAATGCATCATCAGGAAAGGAAAACAACTAGAGTATGTAGGGACCTTTGAAAAACACCCAAGTTGCCAATGAAAAACTTTTTGATTGCCTAGATATTAAGCCTTATTCAAAAACAAAAAAAATTATAAAAGTGTTGCCATGGTAGGATGCAAAATATTTCAAGAGTAATGTGATCATTGAGTATCACTCCTCTTTGTCCAAGTTACTACTAGGAATCTATGGCAGTGGGAAACTAAGCCTATACGAGTGGGGAATATACTTGGGCTTCAAGAAGAAAGAAGTGTTGGAAATTGGATTGCATCAAATGGTTGTCATTGATGTCAACACAGTACCAAATGTATGAGATGTTTACTGGAAGCTATTCCCTATCAAGATGTTCTTTATCAATGAATTGGTGCACTAGTTTTTGGGCCCGGATTCTACCACAAGACATACTATGACTCTGATATCTTAACTATGTCATTATGATTCACTCAAACAACTATATTTGAGATCTTGAGAAGTTTTGTGTTGGGAGTAGTAAGTTATCAGTGACAGAGTTTAACTATGTACACTACAGTCTTTGCTTGGTACATCTGTGATAGAGAATTCGCACCTTCTTACGAAGAACATTTGGATGTTATGGTTCCTATGGTTATCTCTCTAATGGTGGTATGATAAGAATCTAATGTTACATCCTATTCAAAAGTTGTTTGACCATTTGAAGCTTTCATGTTTGGGTCCCAGTCTTGGCCGACCTAACACATGTTATGTATTAAGAAGATTGAATCTACCTTGGGGATGTTTTGTATAGAGCTTATCCAACTTAATATGATGTACTACATGAATTATATATAAGATATTTTTGAAGTGGAGAAGTGAAGAAAAAAAGAGAGAGCAAGCGAGAAGTGGGTGTGTGAGTGTGGAAGAAAGGTGAAAGAGGATTTGAGCCTAAATGATTTATCAGTGAAAGACCAAAACAAAATTATTGAGCAACTGCTAGGAGAAGCAGTACTACTTATACATAGCTTCATTTGGAATTTAATTCCGCACAAGGTGTATTCCTTTAGTTCATACTTTTGGTAGTAAGCCATAACTTTTGTATTATGGCAGTAAGCCATCTTTTGTATCTTCAAGTTGCAGCCCTATGGACAGTGAGTTCAGATAGTGAGTATGTCTATTGGCAGTGAGCCTTTTTGTAGTCGGTTTTGATATTCTCTATAGTGTGAGTTAATCCTCAACGTGGTTTTTCCCTCATTGGGTTTTCCATGTAAATCTAGTGTTATTGTGTTCATGTGATGGTTTTCAGTTTCTGCACTTGCACTTAATGTTTAATCATTTAAGAAGTGTTAAGGTTTTGTTTTGGTAAAATATTTAAAGGTTCAATTTGGGGACAACTGATTCACCTCTGTTGTCAGTTCAACAAGAAAGAGGATATTTGAAACATTAAATTAATCACAAATTTTATAATTTTCAATTTCATCTTTAGAATTGATGACAAAATTATACAAAATTCAACCATAATTGAAGTACAAGCATTTTGTGCATTTCAATTTTTGTTTGATAAAGCCAAGCTCTTCCTCTTGAATACTACCATTTTATCAACAAACGCTCCATTTAGGAAGAAAGGACATATGCAATGACAATTTAAATTTGAATAGAAGAATAAAAAATATGAGCAGCGAATCAAAATATGCATTATCAAATCAGAGACAGGAGAGGAAAATTGGACTTGAGATATGAATCAAGGCCATGGATTATAAACTCCTTATGTCTATTACATCATGAAGTACATTATTGAATCCATAATGACTTTATACATCAATAAACAAAATGTAACTATCAAGTTGCACAAGAAGAGAATGTAAGGAGTTTGCAGTATTCTTATCTTCAGTAAAAGCCAAAGTAAGCTCCAGTTGCACATTCAAAGATCCATCCAAGGAATTTTGTAGGCCTAGGGCTTTGAGTGCCAAGTGAGCTACCTTCTAGGCATAAACCATCATTACTTGAAAGGTGGGTCCCTACATTTGACCACATATTAGTATAGTTAACTAATGTAACTGTACAAATGTAAATATAGGTCAAGAAAAGAAATAGATCAGGACAGGGAAAGGGAAATAAATACAGAGTAGTGTAGAGGAAATAATTACAAAGAAGTGCAGTGGAAATACACATAAAGCAACGCAAGGTTAAAAATCATAGCAGAAAAAGGGCAGGGGAAATAAATGCAAAGAAATGCAAAGGGAAATTTATAGAGCCACATAAGGTAAACAAAATGCAAAGCAAAACAACAACAAAATATACAACGCATTGCGAGGGAAAAGTTACATAACAATGGAGAGGGAAAATATACTAATAGAAATTCCCAAATTGTGTTGCAATGAATAAGTATTTGGCACTTTATGTTTTCCTTCATTTTAAGAAAACAATCGACTAAAAGATAGAGACATTTATTTTAAGTTGCAATTCAACAGTATCATTGGAATAGTCTTGACCATCATCACCACCATGAGACTGCATGTTATTAGACAAGTTAAGAAATAGTACCATTTTAATAACATGAAGATCTCAAATTTATCATGAAATAATGCAACCCAAATCTTTCAAGGAAGACTCACCCTAGTCAGATGTTGGGTAATTTTGTATTTATAGTGGAGAAGGTTGTGTCTTCTTCTGTGAAGCTCTTCATTGTGTCATCTCCTCTAAAGTATCTCATTTCCCACTATAAAGGAACTCCTACTAGCTCCTTCTACCTATTGTAGAATGCTAACTCCATCTTACTAGGAGTTTCTTCTCTATTGTACCCCATTCCTGTAACAAAACATGTATATCAACTTAATGCATTCTCCACTACAAGTGATTGAAAACAATGAGATTTGACAAAAATCAGACTCAGAACTTACCATGACAATAGGAAAGGCTCATTTAGGCCATTATACACATTAATAATAATATTGTCATTTGTTACACTATCAATCTGAGGTCTAGAAAACTGACCATTGATTAGAATTCCCTACAACAACACCAATATAGATCTTAAATTGATGTAAACAAGCCACCTTTCATGAAATGGGCT
>VDFB02281492.1:451560563-451682897 GCA_007258455.2 Sequoia sempervirens | reverse complement strand
TTTGAGTTGGTTGGTATTTCATCTACACATTTCCTTATTGTCGACTTGGGTTGTTGTTCACCAACGTGTTTAATGTTTGGAATCACATTAGAAGATTTAATAATATTGTTTGTTGTCCTCTCTATATTTTGGATAGGACCACATTATATTTTTGTGGCTGACCTATTGATGTTACTGTTTGTATTCCATTTTTTCCAAACTAATTGATGTTTTGAGATCTTGCAAAGGATACAAATGCAAGAAAAAATTAGATGCAAGATGAGTGGGAGTATGTGGAGGTGTGTGAAGATGAATTAAAGTAGTAAGTTGTGAAAAGGAATATCAGATGACCTTTAACACCTCAGTCAATAGTGTATATTGTTGACAAATGTAATTTCATATTCTACATGTATCATGATCTGTTAGATAGTGAGACTCTTCAATAGGTCATTGTAATTTTTGCATCTTTCCCTAAGATTGTGTGCTTCATTATGGCAAGTCCTTTGTATCTTTCCCTAAGGTTGTGCACCATATCTTGCAAGTCCTTCTAAGAGCAATGTGCTTCCTTAGGCAGTGATCCTTAAAACAAATTGTAATTAAATATGCAATGAGCTTCCTTTATTGAGAGATATATCTACATGGTTTTACCCTTTTTGGGTTTCCACGTAAATTTGGTGTTATCTTGTGCATGTGTGTTCATTTTTTTATATTTCACTATTGTTGATATGTTTAGGTCTTGCTCATTTGTTTAAGGTTTGTTGATTTGGTCATAAATTGTTGATCTTATTTTGCATATTGTTGAAGGGTTTAAGATCTAAAGGGTTTAAATTTTTTGAAGATACTGATTCACCCCCCTCTCAATATCCAAGTGTGTTCAACAATTGGTATTAGATCCAAGTTCTTTTGTAGAACCTTAACCACTTGAAGAAAGGTTTGAGATGGCACATGATGGAGCTTACAAAGGTCCTAGGTTTGGTGGGATAAATTACACCTTTTAGAAATTGAGGATGGAAGGCCATCTAAACTCTCTAGGGTTTGGTGTTTGAAAATTTTCCAAGGATGGTTACATTGCTCCTGCTACTCCTCCAATGGATCCAACTGATATTAGGTTGTATGAGAACAATTATAAGGATAGGAATGCTATCTTGTGTGGGTTAGATGATTCAAAACTTTTGAAGGTGATGAATTACAATTTTGCTAAGGATGTCTAGGGAAAATTTAGCAGCATCTATGAAGGAGACAATAAAGTAAAGAAATCCAAGATGCAAATATTCAAGAGTAAATTTGAGACTCTGAGGATGACAGAGGATGAAGATACTACTAGTTATATGCTCCAAGTGGAGGAAGTTGATACTAGCATCAAAGGTCTTGGTGTAAAATTAAAAAATGAGATTGTGAAGAAGGTTTTGAGATCTCTCCCTAAATCTTATAGTCGTAACGTGTCTTCTATTGAAGAATCTAAGTACTTGGATAAGTATTCAGTAGATGAAATGTTTGGTGCCTTCATAGCCTTTGAAATGAGATAATTTGACAAAGATGTTCCAAAGAAGGAAGTAGCATTCAAAGTCAGCAAGAAGACACAAGATGAAGCAGTTGATCAAGATGATGAATTTCATGAGGTTGAAGCAAACTTTGTGAGATGATTGAAGAAAGGAATCAAAAAATACAAAGGTAAGTTAACCTTCAAATGTTTCAATTGTGGGAGGATTGGTCATTTTTCCTCTAAATATCATTATAAATAATCTTATGATAGTAACAAAGATAAAAGGTTAAAAGAATTCTCTATCCCAAGGAGAGAAATTTTTCTTCAGAAGATGAGGATAATGCTTCAAATGATGAAACCCTATTCATGGCTCTGAAAAATAAAAAGAGTGCTATTGGAAAATGCAAGAGGTTTGGTACTTTGCAGGCCAATCAAGTTAATGAAAGATCTATGGTTGTGTGTACTTTCATGCAAAGGAAGAATCAAATGCTTGGGTAATTTGTAGTGGTTGTTCTAGCCACATGTCTAGTGACAAGGGAAGGTTCATCAGTCTTAAGAAGTGTAATGGTGGAGCTGTCAAGTTTGGTGGTGATGAGTCAACAAAAATCTATGGAAAGGGTTCTATAACAATTGATGGAAACAATATGACTGGGGATATTCTCTATTTCAAAGGTCTAAATCATAATCTTCACAGTGTTATTCAAATGTGAAGAAAAGGATATAACCTTACTTCTCATGCTAGAGGATGTGAGATCAAGAAGGCAGGGTTTGGAAGATTAGTTGCAGAAGGAACTAGGACAAATGGAAATTTCTATCATTTAAAGGAGGAAAATGGATGAATCTTCTTATTGGCTCAATCTGGTGAGTTTTGGTTGTGGCACAAGAGAATGGGATGCATCAATTTTGACAATATGGTAAAGATCAGGTCTACTCATGTAGCGAGAGATATGCCTAAGATAACTAAGCATGTAAATACATTATGCAAGGAGTTTCAAATGGGAAAGAAAACAAAGAAAAGTTTCATGAGAAAGGAATGCTTTGCTACAATAACATTGGAGTTGATTCACACTGACCCATGTAGACCTACAAGAACAAGGAGTCAACAAGGTAAAAGGTATTTCATGTTGCTTATTGATGATTATTCTAGAATGAATTGGGTTACATTTTTAAGAGAAAAATTAGAATCTTTAGATAAGTTTAAATTTTCAAAGCAAAAGTTGAGAATGAAATGGATGCTAAGATCAAATTCTTAAGGTTAGATAGAGGAGGTGAATTTACTTCAAATGAATTTGAATTTTTTTGTGAAGATCATGGTATCAGAAGAAATTTGCTTGCTCCTATGACCCCTTGACAGAATGGGGTAGTGGAGAGAAAGAATGGGACTGTACAAGAAATGGCTAGGGCTATCTCAAAAGATGTTGATCTGTCTAATATGTATTGGAAGGAAGCAATTCACACTACTGTTTATTTTCTTAATAGAGTGCGGTTGAGGGTCAATAGCACTAAGACCCCTTATGATATGTGGTATGGAAGGCCTTCCATTGTTAGATACTTTAGGATCTTTGGCATTAGATGCTACATCAGAAGAGATGAAGAAGACCTTGGAAAGTTTGATGCAAGGTGTGATGAAGGGATCTTTCCTGGTTGCTCAACCAGAAGTAAGGCCTATAGATGCTATAATAAGAAATTGGGAAAGATGATTGAAAGCACAAATGTTAAAGTGGATGAAGATTTATTTCAAATCTCACAAGAACTAGAGGTTTTTGGAACTAATATACCTCCCTACTTTGAATAAGAAGAAGAGAAAGAAGAGAAGAAACAAGAATCAGAGAAGGCTCCTAAGACTCTAGTAAAGTATGTTCAGAAGAATCATTATGCAAATCAAATCATTGGCTCAAATAATAATGAAGGTGTACTAACCAGGAGAAGGTTTGTAAAATAAATTGAGCAAGTTTGTGTTTACTATCAAAGGTTGAGCCCAAGAACTTTTTTGATGCTATCAAAGATGATGATTGGATAAAATCAATGGAAGAGGAATTGAATCAGATAGAAAAGAATTAAACATGGGAATAGGTTTGTAGACTAGTTGATAAGAATGTAATAGGAACAAAGTGGGTGTTTCAAGATAATTTGAATGAAGATAGTAAAGTTTGAGGAACAAAGTTAGACTTGTATGTAAAGGTTATTCACAAGTTGAAGTTATTTATTTTGAGGATACTTTTGCTCTCGTAGATAGAATGGGGGAAATAAGGATGTTTCTTTCTTTTTTTTCTCACAAGAATTTCAAAGTCTATCAAATGGATATCAAGTCATCCTTCTTGAATGGTGATTTGGAGGAAGAGGTCTACGTTGAGCAACTGGATGGTTTCTAGCTATCAAAAGATCTGCACATGGTATGGAGACTCAAGAAAGCTTTGTATGGACTCAAGTAAGCTCCTAGAGCTTGGTATGCTCAATTGGATAAGTATTTACTTTAGCAAGGGTTCAAGAAAGGTACTATAAATAGTATTATTTACATTAAGGTTTAGGAAGAAAATATTTTGATACTTGTTTTATATGTTGATGGAATCATATTGGGTGGAGATGATGATGTGTAAGAAATATGTAGAAGAGATGCAAAAATAATTTGAAATGTTTATGATCAAGGTGAGTTGTCTTTCTTCCTTAGACTTCAAATTGTGAAACTAGATGATGGTATCTTTATTTCTCAAGCTAATTATGTTAGATATATGTTGAAGAAGTTTGGCATGGAGGATTCCAAACCAATAAGTACTGGTATGGTGATTAGTTGTCACTTGAGAAAAACTGATGAGATTCTAGAGGTTGATCAAAATATTTATAGGCCTATGATTCGAGGTTTGTTGTACTTGATTGCTTCTAGACCTGATATTATGCATGCAGTATGTTTGGTTGCTAGATTTCAAGATAATCCTAAGAAAACTCATGAGAAATTAGTGAAAAGAATATTCAGATATTTGAAGGGAACTCCATATTATGGTTTGTGGTATAAGAAGGATGATATTTTTTCTTTGAGTGCTTATACTGATGTTGATTAGGCAAGATGTGTGAATGATCAAATAAGTCCTATTGGAAGTGCATTTTTATTAGGAGACAAATTGGTCTCTTGGTTTAGTAAGAAGAAGGACTCAGTGTCCTTATCCATAGCAGAAGTTGGGTATATTGCTATAACATATTTTTGCATTCAAGTGCTTTGGATGCAGAATACTTTGAAGGATATAAAGGTGATATATGATAAACACATTCCCATATTGTATGATAATATCAGTGCAGTTAACATTTCCAAGAATCTAGTGATGCTTTCAAGGACCAAACACATTTCTATCTGGTATCACTTTCTAAGGGAGAAGGGTGCAGAATAAGAAGTCAGATTGGAGTATGTGCCTACTAAGGACTAGATTTTAGATATCTTCACTAAGGCACTTTCAAAGGATACTTTTGAGTATCTTTGGAAAATGTTACAGGTTATTTCCCCTTCTTTTTCAACTAGTTGCATATATGGTGCATCTATCCAGGGGATAAATTCATGTCATATCCTTTCTCTCTTGGATTGATGTGTGCTACCTCTCAAGGGGAGTATATAGTTAGATGGTTGTTGTTGATAGGGGGAGCTTGGATAATATGTGCAAGTGTTGAGTTTGTATAGTTGTTTGAAGAAAAGTGTTGTTAGTCAAAGGGGGAGAATATGTTGATAATTCAAATGAAGATCTTTGGCCATTTGTCCTTGATGTCAAAAGGGGAGAATGTGCAAGTGTGTGTTGCCATCAATGCTAAAGGGGGGTATTTTTGGGATTGGTTTTCATTGATGTCAAAACTTGGTGAGTTTGTTGGCATTGGTTGTCAAAACTTGGTGTATTTGTTGGAATTGGTTGTCAATACTTGGGAAGATTGTTGCATATTTTTGTGAGATTTTTATTTGGCATTGGTTATCATTGATGTTGTGCTAATAGTGGAGTTGTTTATTTTCATGGTTGAATGTTGTCATGCCTTGTTTGGATGAGTTGTTGATGCCTTGTTTGATGTCAAGTAAAGATTTATTATGTATAGTTGTTGTCAAAAGAGGTGATATTATGATGATATATTAAGATGAGGATTAGAAGAATTAATATCAAGATTAGAAGTAATGTTGATGGTGGCGAGATATTTTTTATGGTCTCTAGAATGTTGTATGCTCTCTCCTATTATTTGTGTGAAAGTATATGTTGCTGCAAGGATGTTTGGCCTCTGAATGTTTATGAAAGTTCTTGCTATAAGTTATTGTGAAGACTATTTTGGAGACTACTTTGCATTCCTCTTCTATTGAAGATGTGGTCTTGCAGTTTGGGATTCAATTTTTGTGTTTCATGTATGTTGCACTCTTATATTTTTAAGTCACTAGTGTTGTGAAGGAGGTTTCTTGTATTTCTAGTGTATTGGTAGTTTTGTTGGTTATCTAGACTAGTCTAAAAAATGCTCCATGTTTCTCTACATTGATGTCACTGCTCCTATGGCTTGTTGAATTTTCTCTCAATGCTTATGCAATGTCTCAATTTATTTTTCATGTGATGGTGTGTACCACAAGTTGATCTGTTAATTTTCTATCTCATACTTGTCTATTTTGTGCTTTTAGGATGAAGTGGTATGCTTCTATTTGTTTTGTGGTGGTTGTTTGTGGCATGAAAGTGTGAAAGAATTTTTTTGAAGTTTTGTTGGATGTTCATGGAGCATCCATTTGTGGTCTACAATTCAATGATTGATCGATTTGATGTTGCATATTATTTTGAGTTGGTTGTTTAGGAAATTTGTAGATATTTGGTCGATATGGCTTGTTCTCTTATTTGCACCATGTGCTTGGGGGTATGCACCAACATATGAAGTTGTGTTAATATGTATTTGGGTCCTAACATATCTTGTTGAGAACCGCATTGAGTAAATTCAATTGTAAGTGTGTTTTTGGGCTGATTGGTATTGTGCTACATGTTTCATCTACATGTTTCCCTATTGTTGACTTGGGTTGTTGTGCACCAATGTGTTTAATTTTAGGGATCATATTGGAAGATGTAATAACATTTCTTTAATCCTCTCTATCTTCTGGATAGGATGGAAATATGTTTTTGTGGCCAACTTGTTGATGTTATTGTTTGTATTCTTTTATAGCTAACCTAATTGATGTTTTGAGATCTTGTGGAGGATATAAATGCAAGAACAAATCAAATGCAAGATGAGTGAGTTTATGTGGAGGTGTGTGAAGATGAATTAATGCAATGATTTGTGAAAAGGAGTATCAAATGATCTTTAACATCTCGGTCAGTAGAGTGTATTGTTGATAAATGTAATTTCATATTCTTCATGTTTCTTGTTATCAGACAGTGAGTCACTTTAGCAAGTCATTGTAAATTGTATCTTTCCCTAATGTTGTGTGCCTCAGTATTATAAGTCCTTTGTATATTGACCTAAGGTTATGCACCTTAGCTTGCAAGTCCTTTCAGGAACAATGTTCTTCCTTAGGCAATGAGCCTTAAATCAAATTGTAATTTTGTAAGCAGTGAACTCCCTTTATTAAGAGATATATCTCCATGGTTTTTCCCTTCTTGGGCTTTCCACGTAGATCTAGAGTTATCTTGTGCATGTGTGTTTATTGTCTTATCTTTCATTTCTTTTGATATGTTTAAGTATTGTTGATATATGTTTAAGGTTTGTTGATTTGGTCATAAGTTGTTGATCTTGTTTTGCATATTACTGAAGGGTTTAAGATCTAAAAGGTTTAAAGTTTTTGAAGATATTGATTCTCCCCCCTCTCAATATATGTGTGTCTTCAACAATAACATTACAAACCTAAAATGAATGGCTCCAAAAAATATATTACATTGATATTGTAAGTGAATTCTAGTAGGTTACTTCCAAATCCTTCATTGATATTTGTACTAGCATTGTAATGGATAATGACATAATTGTCAATATATACACATTCGTATTCATATTTGATAGTTGCATGCATTGATCTGGAAGGATTACTACCAAATTCAACATATTTAGCTTCTAGTTTTTCATAAATTATAACTACATGGCTTGTTTCTAATAAGTAAAATAAGTTATTTATTTTTCACATCCTAATTATTGTATGCTCTCACCTTTCCTGCATTAGGATCTTCATGATCATCAAGTGCTTGGGTTTATGTTTTGCTTTCCAAAATTTGTAATCTATTGAGCCTATTAGGTACATTACATATATTGCTAGAGTACTATTAACGTGTATTTCACACCCACACAATGTCCAATACATAGCTTGAGAGAACACTTGAGAGCTCTAAAATTGTTCTATCAAGAGGTATAGATGCACTTGTAAATACTAGAAAAGCCAAGGTCATTCAATATTTACATTGAAAAGAAAAAGAAATAAATAAATTTCATATTTGAAGGAAGTCCTTTGCAAGTGGTGGACAAATATTATTATCTTGATCTTGAATTTCACAAAAAAAACTCATATGGGAACTTATAGGACTAAAAGGATAAGGAGATGGAAATATTTATACCTACTACAAAATAAATGTAAAAATATAGAACTGTGGGATTGGAAAACTAAGAGGATCCTATTTAGGTTATTTGTATGCCAGAGGTACTCTATAAGTGTGAAGTTTCAAACAAAAACACATGAGCACTCAAATGGAGATAAATAGAGACGTTACAAAACATTTAATCACAAGAAGTTTCAAAACAAAAAGAATTAGCTCTGTATCAGATCATATTAGTTGAGGAAAGTGTATTTCCATTAGAGGTATTGACCTTGATCTATATGTTAAGTTACGTAAAGAGAATAGAGAGCATGGAGGCGCATTGTAAACCCAAAATATAATCTAAGGAAAATTTAAGTAGAAGATAAGGTGGATGGAATATGTTTTTTATGCACTTTGGGGTGAGTAGAAGTGAAATGAAACTAACTAATGGAATGTCTAACTCACAAGGATATTTAGATCAAATACATTGATTTATTATAGGTTGACACCTTATTTCCTATTTGAAGGGAATAGTCTAATAAAAACGAGACTACTTGATCAAGATTCATAGAAAATGATCCAAAATAAAAAAATAAAATAAATACCAATTAGGTAGTGCTTGGTCTCATGGTCATTATTAAAATATTTCTTTTATTTTCCATAAATTTTATTTTTATAAGTGCTATATAATTTCCATGTTTAATATTTGCATTGGGGATAATCATTAGTGCTAAAAAAATTGCTTTAGCAATTTTAAAAAATATGGGTGCTATTTTGTTTTTTTCTACTTCCTTATGTTTTAAAGCACTCATGTTTATCTTTTTAGTGATTCATTCATTGTGCAATTAACATCCATGTAGGCTTAAGGTGAAGTACAAATTTTTCTGATTATATTTGAGACCAATTAAGTTTTATGCAATAGAGAAAAATTTTGTGCTAATATTTTTACCCTAATGGTTTTCCTAGGTGAAATATCACATAATGAGTTTTGTTTTATGTTAATTCTATAATTTGTATAAAATTATATATGCATTTCTTCTTTAAAATTAGTTTATTAATGATGGTTGGCCCACACAACACACTTGACACAAATATTTAACACAATAAAACATCTAATTTCATTGATTCAATAGATCTCTTATTATAACAAGAAATAAAATAGAGGATTAAATCCTCAATAATATATAACTCATTACAACTTATAGTTCGCTTTTTTAGGAGCATTTTTCCCCTTTTGTAGCTTCCAAATATGGAGTTATTTTCTTCCTTTCCCCCTTTATCACAAACTACCACTCTCCACTATATCTCCACTACCTTGGAAATGCCAAAAATATGCTATAAATGGTCCTACACATCTTCTAGCATATTTTGGAAAATTTAACTCCCATCACCAAATATAGCTCATTTTTTGAGTCATAAATTTTGTTTTGGGCACTCGATTGCACCTATTTTTTTCAAACTATAGTTCTCAAAGTGATCTACGCTCTTGAAATTAATTTATCTTGTTTTCCCAATTTTTAAGGTACTGTTCCCTCAAACTCAATTTTAAAGTCTTTTTCAAGATTTTCAAAAACTTAAATATTTAATATCTTCACATCTAGACATGACCTTGGCTTGAAACTCACCCGCAATGTTCATTTTCAAAAAAAAATTAGAAATCTAAAATAGAAAAATAGATTGAATAACCTAGGGAACTTTGTAAGATAATTTCAAAGCTACCTAAATAATGCAAACTAGCAACTCCGAGAGATATGCAATTTTAGGATGAAAAAATTGCATTAAGAACTTGCAAGATAAATATATATATATATATCAAGCTAGGTAGTGAGTTTATATAGAACTAAGGAGAGGATGGAGGTGGAAAATCAACCAATAGGAATTGACCACCAATAACCACCAATATTAATAAAGTGATAAAAAATAAATGCTTTGCCCTTTAAGGGTGGAGACAAATCATCACCTTATCTTCTATTTATTAAATAATAAACTCACTTTATTAGCCTAATCAATCTAAATAAAAGTATAATAAAAACCTATAACTAAAGGAAAATAAATAATCTCACTAGAAAAATAAAAAACCTACACCAACACCCCCCTTAATCCTAGCTTAAGAGGATGTAAAAGATGATGGGTTTCAAAAAATGAGGTCGTGTTAGGTACCCATGTACACATCAAATCCCCCAAAGAAGAATATGTTGAACATAGGTTGTCATTAATGTTAAAGTTTATTAGTAATATCAAAAGTTCAGTTTAATCTGTGTTGGTAGGATGTAAAATCAAGAAATATACATTATTAATTGTTGAGGAGTGTTTGTATGACTATTGTATGCTAGCAATATCATGCTTGCAACTATTCTCTATGATAGTGGTGGTTTGGAAGTTTGTATCAATATGTTTCAGCTTAATTTTTAGGGCAGATAGATTTCTCTAGCAATACAATTATGGTCAGCATTTCTTTCATAAATGTAGTTTTGCTCTGCAATTTCAAAGGAGAGTATGTCTACACTACTTATATCATTTTCCTAAGTTTTCAAATGATATGTTCAACATGCAAAACTTTTGAAGTGACCAAAGGTTCTCTGTGTTTTTCTATCAACTTATTAGAGTTCAAGGCATGTGCAGTAATGGCTAGTAGTGTGCAAAATTCAAATCTTGTGTGTGGTGTTAAGATATGACCTGCTTAAGGTTCATGTGGTAGTGTACAATATCAAGTTATTTTGGTGGCAAGAAAAAATAAATTTGGACCATTGTGTTACACTTTTCATGTACAATTTGAATTTAGGTCCACCTTATGTCATATTGGCTATTTGTGGATCCCTGGCTGACATAGAAGAGTAATAGTGTAATGTCATGTATATATTTTAAATGTTTAGATGCATTGTATGAGTCTATAAGCATCCAATGTGAATTAGAATTACACCTATGTGAAGAAGACTTGGTCACTAGTGCAAACTGAAGAGAAGGTGGTGAAGATAAAAGGAAGAGTTGCACCAATGTGTGCACCTATATTAGAAGATAATTTTCATTGAGGAATATTTTTAGTTGTGACTCTGGCATGTGTATGTATTATATAGAAGATTTGCAAGTTTTATCATTGTAATCTAGTAGGACTAGTGTTCTACCTGTTGTATTGTTTTAGTTAGGGATTGGTGTCTCTAGTAGGTTGGTGCATACAAGCACATTAGGGGATTGGTGTCTTTGATAGGTTGATTCTTACTTCAATGTGTAAAATTCACTTGTAAATTTTTGCATTGTGAGGCTAGATTTGGACAGTAGATCCAAGCAGCTATTCGCACCGTGGTTTTTCCTATCTTGGGTTTTCCATGTATATTTGGTGTTCTCTTGTGTGGTTTATGCTTTTATCTCCTATTTGTTTATGTGAGGTTTGTTGTAAAGAATCATATACTCTAATAATCGTAGCAAAATTTAAGAATTTTGAATTGATTAGATCTACTGATTCACCCCCCCCCCTCTCTTAGTAAATTGTATTCCCTTCAATTGGTATCAGAGCCAAGTTCCTTTAAAGAAGCCTAATAACTTATAGGTCTAAGATGGCACAAGAAGGATTCTCTAGAAATAAAGCACCAATTTTTTATGGATCCAATTTTTCATTTTGGAAATTTAGGATGGAGTCCTATTTGATGGCTTTAGGAATGGACATCTAGATGTCAGTAGTAGAGGGATATGATATTATTGAATCCCTTCCTAGGGATCAAGTCAGAAAAGGGATTATGAACTCAATGCTAAGGCAAGGAATGCTATTTTATGTGGATTAACTAATTCTAAATTTGTGAAAGTGATGCAATGCAAAATAGCAAAGGACATATTGGATAAATTGTAGACCATCTATGAAGGTGATGAAAAAGTCAAAGAGGCAAATATGCAAACTTATAGAGCTTAGTTTGAAGGTGCGAAGATAAGAGAAGAGAATATTGCTATATTCCTTCTTTGGGTTGATGAAGTTGTCAACTCTATCGAGGGTCTTGGTGAGAATTTGAAAGAGAAGAATGTTGTGAAAAAGGTACTCAAATCTCTCCCTAGAAGGTTTGATTCTAAATTCTCTTCTATTGAAGAAGCTAAGGATTTGAATGCTTTGAGGTTGACTGAACTACATGGAATTTTAAATACATTTGAGATGAGATTTGAAAGTGAAGATTTTATAAGGAAAGAGACTACTTTAGAGTGTCTAAGAAGCCGGTTGATCAAGTTTCTTGATATTGGGTCATATTCAAAATAAGAAAATTTTATCAGGAAGCTACAAAGAGGTTTTGGTAAGTACAAAGTCAATTTATTTAAAGTGTTTTAATTTTGGTGAAGTAGGAAATTTTATAGATAAGTGTCCCCATAAGAATTCTAACAATGCTAAGAAAAAATGGAAAGAAATCATTTCAGAGAAGATATAAAGGTTAGAGGAAACATAAGAGTTTCTACACTAATGAGGAAGAAGACTACTCTACTAAAGAAGAATATGAAGATATCTCTAAAGATGAAAAAGAAAAAGGTTGTGTTCATGGATTTTGAGACTATTGAAGGATATAGAAATGGATTCTAGAAACAATGAAGATGAAGTAGATCTTGTGGAAGAATTATGTGTTGGAAAAGAAATCAAAAGGTTAAAGAATAGAATTGTAGAAGAAGTGAAGGCTAAAGAAAAGTACCTGGATTTGAAGAAAGGAAAATATATAATTTTTGATCTAAAGACCCAGATAGAAGAAGAAAAAATGATTGAAGAAGTTTTGATAAAAAATTGCTATCAATAGATAAGGACTGTGAGAAGCTAGAAGAAAAAAATGTGACAATAAGAAAAGAGCTTGAGAAAGTGAATCAATAGGTGCAGATGAAGTTTGGAAAGAGTATTGAAACCCTAGATAAAATATTGGGAAGTCAGAGAGATCCACAAGTCAAAATCGGAATAGGTTTTGATGATCAAAGAATAGGTGATAGAAAGTTTGTGAAGATTGTTAAGGCAAGTCCAAAAAGTGATTGGCTTTGAAAGTTCAAGGTTGAAAGAATCATGGCAAGTGATGAAAGAATGCACATAATGATGGCTTTATTCAAGTGCAAAACAAGAGAAGAAGATCTAAAGACAGAGGTACAACACTAGGTTCAATTGTCCTTTCTCTGGTTATTGTTTTAATTGAAATAATTTTGGTCATAAGGTTGTGGATTGTAGAAAAGCCTTGGTAAGAAGTGTAGACACTAAAAAATGTCTTGAGCCTACAAGCAACATTTTCTAACTAATTTTCCTTCTTTTTTTCCATAATTAAATAATTTTAACTTCTTTAAATATTTCCTAAGGTCATATTCCTCTACTAATTAAATAATTCTTAATTATTTAATTAATTCATTTTATCTTTATTCATCCTTGGATTAATTTAAATAAATATCAATTTTATTTAAATTATGTCACTAATTTCCCTTTTCCTTCTATGTTACACCCCAATTGTGTAGTTACTATTTACTATTACTACTTAGGGTAAATATGAATGTAATGCAAATTTTGGAGATGAATAAATTATGCTTGTACCTTGTTAACAATACGAATTTTATCTCATTTGTATGTATGTATGTATGTATGTATGTATGTATGTATGTATGTATGTATGTATGTATGTATGTATGTATGTATGTATGTATGTATGTATGTATGTATGTATGGTATATGTATGTATCCATATGTATATGTATATTTATACATGCGTACGTTGGTGAATGGACATGCTCATATGGATGCATCGATATGATATACCTACATATATGTGTACATGGAGGCATATACATTTATGCATATATATATATATATGCATACATTCAATATAATGTGTTTATTATATACTATCTTGTTTGTACTCATATATATATGGTGCAGTCAAGATGGAGGGTCTAGGAATAGGACTGTCCAACCTTGCAGCAAGAGTAAACACAATGGAAACTCAAAGAATTGGAATAACAATCCCACATGGATATATAGATAATGATCAATTATTCACAAGCAACATGCCCTGCCTTTCGACTTATAGATTATAGAATGATATGGCGCTAAGCCCGAAAATACAATGCAAGTCAAATCCCTTATCTCATACTCTATCACCCTCTCCTTTCTGCCTAATGAAACTACACAATGCTTATATATATCAATTCCCAGCTCTAAAAAAGGTCTGCATCGGCCTCAAGAGGTCTCAAACCCCAAAGTTGATGAAACATGTGAAGGTTGGCCAAAACATATGGTTCTCCTTTGATCCTTGGACAAACACAATGTGGATCAAAACGAAGGTTCCTTGATGAATTTTCATCCTTATGAAATGGTTTCCTAAGCTCTGCAAGTCATGAGATAGGTCCACACACTTGAAAATCCAAGACTGGTCGGTGAATGCTCTCTATCCAATTACAACTAATATTTTGTTAGCGATATCTTCGTACTAGGATCTCCAAAACACTTGAATTTTGGATATGATGTAGATGTTGCAATTAAGATCATATATCCTACTTTATGAGTTGTAATGTTATAATGCAGTATAATGCGGTATGAAATGTTGAGACTAGGTCCTGACAGATAACTACTGAAATGCAAGAAAACATGAATGCAAATATTTTTGGTTGATGCAAGATTGCTTGCAACTTGGGATGCTCCTGCATTAGATGCCCAAGGTTGAAGAAAAGTGAGTCTCTCACTTTCCTGGGGCTAGAGGAAAACCAATGTGGTCCACCTCAGCCTAAGAAATCTATGATGAATCTTCCTCTGGTCTTCCTTTCCACCTGACTAGATATTCCTTGTATTGCCTTCCTCTAGTACTACGTCCAACTCTGTTGTCTAAAATTTCCTCAATTTCCTCTGGATGATGTGTTATTTGGTCTAGAAAACCAACTTCTTTGTCCTTCAGTGACTCTCCTTTATGATACGGATATAGGTCTACAATGTTGAATATAGGTGGTATGCCAAATTCCTCTGGTAGTTCCACTTCATATGCATTTCCAGAATCAAACTTGTTGATGATCTTACAAGGTCAAAACTTCTTCATCTTCAACTTATTATATGTCCCAGCTGGAAATCTCTCTTTTCTTAGATATACCATTACTTCCTCTCCTATTGCAAACACCTTATGTCTTCTCTTCTCATATGCTTTCTCCTTGTAGGTATTGTTCATCTTCTCTAGATGCTCCTTAACTTGAGTATGCATTGTTTCCATGAATACTGCAAATTCTTTTGCCTCCGCACTCCTTTTATTCTCCATACCAATATCCCTTAATTTTGCTACTCCTCTGGGTTGTTGTCCTGTCACAATTTCAAATGGTTTCTTCTCTGTGCTCCAAATTACTACATTGTTGTATGCAAATTTTACTTGTGGTAGTATTAAGTCCCAATTTCTTGCTTTACCTTCAGTCAAACACCTCAACAATTTTCCCAAACTCCTATTTACCACTTCTATTTTTCCACCTATTTGTGGGTGAAATTTTGGACTATACTTCAAATCTGTCTTCATCTTCTTCCACAATGTTTTCTAGAAATATCCAATGAATCTAGTGTCTTTGTTTGATACTATACTCTTTAGTAGTCCATTTGATCTCACAATCTCCTTGAAAAATAGGTCTACAACATGTACTGCATCATTGGTCTTCTTACAAGGAAAGAAATGCTCCATCTTAGAAAATATATCCACAACCACAAATATAGAGTCAAATCCTCCCGGTGTCTTAGATAATCCCAACACAAAATCCATGTTAATGTCTTCACATGGACTCTTTGGTACTGTCAATGGTGTATACATTCCAGTGTTCTGACTATTTCCTTTTGCCACTTGACAAATCTTGCAACTTTTCACATATTTCCTGACATCCTTATATAACTGCAGCCAAAAATAGTTCTCACTCACCAATGCTACAGTCTTATCAATTCCAAAATGTCCTACTAATCCTCCACAATGCTTTTCCTTGATCAAATTCTCTCTCATTGAACTTCTAGGGATACATAGTTGATTGTTCTTGAATAACATACCTTCCTGAATGAAATAATCCAACCATTTGCTTCTATCTGTCTCTACAAGTTCCTTGCAAGCCTTCCATTCCTTAGCAAAATCAATGCCATCCTTATACATATGCTTTAGTTCTTCAAAACCTAATACTTCAATTCACATCTCTATCAACAAACTTCTTCTCCTGCTCAATGCATTTGCAACCTTGTTTGACTTTCCACTTTGGTGCTTCAACACAAATGTATAACTCTGCAAGAACTCTACCCATCTCATATGTCTCTGGTTCAACTTCCCTTGACTATTCAAATATTGTAAATCTTGATGATCTGTATACAACACAAATTCCTTAGGTAATAGGTAATGTCTCCACTTCTTCAAGGCTTGTATGATTGCATAGAATTCCTGGTCATAAACTGAATATCTTCTCCTAGCATCATTCAATTTTTCACTGAATTAGGCCACTGGTCTCCCTTCCTGACTTAACACAACTCCTATTGCACTTCCACTAGCATCACAATCTACTTGGAATACCTTACCAAAGTCTGGTAGTGCTAACACGGGTTGTTCTATCACCTTTTGCTTCAACAACTCAAAACTCTTTTGTGCTCCTGATGTCCACTTGAATTCCTTTTGATCACCCCTCATTGTCTCTGTCATAGTTGTGCAAATACTACTAAATTTTTTGATGAACTTTCAGTAAAATCTTGCTATTCCATGAAATGATGTTACCTCTCCAATGTTCACAAGTGTAGGCCATTCAACTATTGCTTTAACCTTCTCAAGGTCCATCTTCAATCCTTCCGCATATATCACAAACCCCAAATATACTAGTTCTTCCTTCATGAAACTACACTTCTCTTCTCTTAGCCTCTGAAATACTTGTCTAATGTGCTCCAAATATTCTTCCTTATTCTTACTAAAAATCATAATATCATCCAGATAAACAATGAAAAAATTTCCCAAGAATTTCTTCAAGACTTCATTCATTAGCCTCATAAATGTACTAGGTATATTAGTTAGTCCAAATGGCATGAAAAACCACTCATACAATCCCTAATTTGTTTTGAAATTAGTTCTTTATTCTTCCCACTCTCTGATCTTGATCTGATGGTATCCACTCTTTAGGTCTATCTTGGTGAAATACTTTGCACCACTCATACTGTCCATGATGTCATCCATCCTAGGAAATGGGAATCTATATTTCACTATGATCTTATTGATAGCTCTTGAATCTATAAACATCCTCCATTCTCCATCTTTCTTAGGTGCAAGTACAACTGGTACTACACATGGGCTCATACTTTCTCTAATCAATCCTTTCTTTAGTAGTTCATGTATCTTCCTATTTAGTTCCACATTCTCTACTGGTATCATCCCATGTGCAACTTTGTTTAGAAAACTAGCTCCTGGAATGAGATCTATATGATGACTGATACTCCAGATTGGTGGTAATCCATCAGGAACATTCTCTGATACAAGATCCTGGTACTCTATCAATAGTTCAGTGACTTCCTTCTCCGGAAATTCTTCTTCTCTTATGATTTTCTCTGCATCTAGAGCTCTGGACTTCCTTGGAATCAAAGAAAAACACATGTTTTCATGTCTCAATCCATCCTGAAATTTCCTTCCATCTACCAAATTGATTCTAGTTGTGCCACACACTTCACTTTCAGGTTCATCTTCCAAAGGTATCAAGGTGATTCTCTTTCCATTGGGCGTTATGGTATAGGTATTATTTCTCCCATCATATATAGCTTTCTTATCATACTACCAAGGTCTACCCAACAACATATGACATACATCCATCAACATAATATCACATAGTACTTCATCATGATATGATCCTATACAAAATTTTACTAAACATTGTTCACTTACTAGTATCTTGTGCTCATCTTGAATTTAGGCTATCCTATAAGGCTTCAGGTGTTTTCTTTCCAAATTCAACTTTGTCACCATTTCCTCAAAAACTAGGTTATCTATGCTACCACTATCAATGATAACTTTGAAAAACTTACCTCTCGCTTTGCATCTAGTCTGGGACAAAATTTTCCTTTGTGGTGCTTCCTTAGGTACTTCTTTCTCTTGGATCAGTGCTCTCCTCATGAATAATGATTCTCCCTTCTCAGGACTTCCTCTAAAACTCGGTGGTTCCACTAGTTCTTCCTCTGCATATCCGGTTCTTGCATGATTTTCAATCTTCTTACTTTCTTGGCGACACTCAAATGCTTTATGTCCTCCTCCGCACTTAAAATAGGTTCCTCTGAAAGTTCTCTTGTCATATCCTTTCAATCTCATATCTTTGATATCCATCATTGTGGTAATAATTGTAGCCTCCTCTGTTGTGGTAGTAATAATTTTTTTCATCTCTCCCTCTATGGTATGAATTGGAATCCCTCTCTTCCTTGCAGTATGAATCTATGTCCTTGTTTTGCTTTGCATATGGTTTTTCTACTCCAGAATGTGACCTTCCTTTCTGAAATCTACCTCCTCTTCCTCTCTACCTCTATTCATGTCTCTTGTTTAGCTTGTCCTCCACCTTAAATGCAAACTGATATGCTTCCTCTACTGAATTCATCCTTACTAGACTCAACTCTTCCTAAATGTTCATCCTCATCAAATTGATATATCTTGCCACTTTCTCCTTGCTTGCTTCACTATGTCCAGTCCTGATGATGATCTTATGAAATTCCTCAATGTATTCCTTCACATTATTTTCCTTCTGTCTCAGGTTTTGTAATCTCTTCAGCAACTCCAACTCATACTTCATAGGTATAAAGTGGTTCTTCAATTTTGTCACCATTCTGTCCCATTTCATAATCTTTTCTTTACCTTTTTTGTTTCTCTCCAATTGAACTTCCTTCCACCATATTGTAGCATGTCCTTTCAGTTTATTCTTTGCAAATCTCACTCTCTCTAAATCTTCAATTTCTTCATATTTAAAGTATTCTTCAATGTCATTTATCCAATCAATCAACTCCTCAAGGTTTAGGTTATCGATATAGTTTGAAATCTCCATTCTAGGTCACTTTCCTATTTTTGAAATAGCCTTCAACATCTTCATCTGATATGATTCTTCCTCTTCTAAGGTTTCTTCAGTTAGGTTTGTATCCTGAACTTCATCATCATCACTTTCATCATTAGGTCTAGGGTTTAAGAATTTTATTTTGTCTTCTTCAACAACATCCAATCCCACTTTCATTGTTCGCATAATTTCCATCATCTCATTCATCTTTCTAGCAACATTAATAGTGGTATGAATTCTCCTCAGCAGTATCTCTTCCTAGGATCTGGTGCAACTGCCTCACAATCAGTGATCTATTGACAAACACAAGTAGGCTACCTCAAGTCGGTGATTTGTCCACACAAATATCTTATGGAATTCCTTGCTCAACTTTGCTCTCCTCTCCCAAGGTCTGCAATCTACTCTGATACCACTTGGTGCAGTCAAGGATGGAGGTTCCATGAATAGGACTGTCCAACCTTGTAGCAAGAGTAAACACAATAGAAAATCAAATAATTGGAATAACAATCCCACATGGATATATGGATAATGATAAATTATTCACAAGCAACATGCCTTGCCTTTTGGCTTACAAATTACATAATGATATGGTGCTAAGCCCAGAAATACAATGCGGGTTGAAGCCCTTATCTCATACTCTATCACCCTCTCCTTTCTACCTAATGCAACTACACAATGCTTATATATATATATATATATATATATCAATTCCCAACTCCGAAAATGGTCTGCATTTGCCTCAAGAGGTCTCAAACCCCAAAGTTGATGAAACGTGTGAAGTTCAGCCAAAACATATGGTTCTCCTTTGATCCTTGGACAAACATGTTGTGGATCGAAACAAAGGTTCTTCAATGAATGTGCATCCTTATGAAATGGTTTCCTAAGCTCTACAAGTCACGAGATAGGTCCGCACACTTGAAAAGACAAGACTGGTCGGTGAATGCTCTCTCTCCAATTATAGTTGATATTTTGTTAGCGATATCTTCATACTAGGATCTCCAAAACACTTGAATTTTGGATATGATGTAGATGTTACAATGAAGATCATATATCCTGCTCCACGAGCTCTGATGTTACAATGCGATATAATGCGGTATGAAATGTTGAGACTGGGTCCTAATAGATAACTACTAAAATGCAAGAAAACATGAATGAAAATATTTTTGGTTGATGCAAGATTGCTTGCAACCTGGGATGTATATATATATATATATATTGTAAGCCAACAGTGTAAGCTTACATTTGATATATATATATATATTATATGTAAATATATATTAAATGATTATATATATACAAATATATTATAGTATTTAAATATATATTTATGTATATAACATATTACATATGTTAATAGAAATCGACTATCATTTGCTTAGATAGAAGTCGATTTATAAAGGATGGTAATAGTCGATATGACTATATTCTTTGAAGTTGTATGAAGTTGTTCATGAATGTTGGTAAAACTGATTATCACTCAATTTGTCACATGATATAAATATATTGTAATACATTTGATATTGTTGTCGATATTAAAACATAAGACTTGGTTGGCGCCTTTGGTAAAATCAGTCTTGAATTTGTCAACTATTTTAAATGCTTAAGTCAATTCATCCTCTATACAATTTGATGGATGTTTGCTATTGAGAAATGGTTTTTGACTATTTCCTTGGGTAGTAAAATCATGCCAAACAAAAAGGAAAGAGGGATGGAATTGGTGCCACCTCTGAAGCCAAGTCACTGTAGATATCTATTCTTTGTGACAATTCAAATTAAGCATATGCAGATTGAATAAGTCTTGAATTTGTTTTCAATGCTACAAGCTGATCTGTAGGTGGTTTTGTTGAGTATGAGCTTAGGGAGTTGCCACCTTATTGTTGAGTTTCATGTGTTGCTTTGTGTGGAGCTTGTTATCCTTTTACATGCCTAAACTGTAGGCCATGAGGTTGCTAGGCTACTCTATAAATAGTTGAGCCATCTCATTAGAGATGACACATTCTTTTCCCAAGATTACACATCTTTTGCAATTCCTTATTTCTGTGTTATTCCCAGCATTACTTGTTTTATATTGAGAGTAAGAAAGAGTGAGAGTTTTATTGTATTGAGAGGAAACATTACTGTTTGAGATAAGTAAGCTATCAACTTGTGTGAGAGAGTTATTTGAGACATTCTTGAGAAGTTTATTATCAATCTAATTGTTATTGGAGAGGGTAGCATAGTTGTCATTAATTTGGATAAGTGATAACAGGCATGAGGATCTCTTCTTCTTTGTTATTTAACTTTTGAAAGATATGTTTTCCATGATTGCTTGAAATGTCTTTTCCAATGTGTGCATTAGAGATATTAAAATGTCTTTGAAAAGCAAATTGTAGCTTTTATACTATTTTTATGTTGTGCTTGTAAGTACTCCATAATAGGGGTTTGGTGTATATCATAGATATTATAAACTAGGCATTATTGAATACAAGAGGCACTTGAGATACGCTTAGCTAAGTTATTGATTTAACTAAAAAAGCTTGTGTTACTCCTAGGATAGTTAATCTAGTATGGGAGGGAGCTTGTGTACTTACTTGTTAAGTAGGTTGTTCCAAGTATCTATTAAAATGGTGATAGGTTGATCTAGGGTGACAAAATATCCATTGAAGGAAATACCTATTAGTAGTTTAAGATAGCCTTAAGTCAAATCGGCCCTGAGTAGTGTTTGTGATAGATGACTCTCAATAGGAATACTGAATGTAACACTTTTCCCAAAGTAGTGTGAATTTTTGAGACTCCATTCTAGAATGTGTGACTATTGAGACTACATTGTCAGTTCACTGTGATCCAGTATTACATGCTAGTTCAAGATTGTGGGATTAGAAGTTCTAGTTATGTAGGACACAACACTATGCTCAGTTGGTTGTCATTATCAGTTACTCTACCAATCTCTTTGTCGAAGGGAAGGGCCATCTATCAGATGATAGATGTGCGGAGAACCACATTATGAGTCTGTAGTTGGTGGAAAAGTGCCTAAGTGATGCTTCTCCTCCACAACAAGCGATAGAAGAACCAATATTTGAAAGGAAGGATCTTGGACCATCTTACAACTATTTGTTCTAAAGCTCTTCAAGCCATGTATGTAATTGTATGCATTCTTGTATTGATGTAATTTATGATTCGTTATGATAAAATGGAAATCCATATTGTATTATGTAATGCATCTTATTCAATAAATAAAAGAATTTTTTTTATTGCAATGGTTTGTTACTAAATAAATTTACTCATAAGGTGTAAATTTATCAATTTTTACTTCATTAAGGGTTGGTATGTTACATTCTATAATTAAACAAATCCTTATTTATTTAATTATTCATTTCCATTGTCTTTTATAATTAAATAATTATTTTAATTATTTAATTATTCATTAGCTTTTTCCCATGATTAAATAAATCCTATTTATTTAATTGTTTATCATTTTCTTATCTCCATAATTAAATAATTGTTTAATTATTTAATTATTTATCATTTCCCTCCATCTTTAATTATTTAATATTTCACACTCCACCTTTCTTCTATAATTAAATAATTATTTTTAATTGTTTAATTATTCATTTTCCCTCCCCTAAATTAAATAATTGTTATCATTATTTTATTTATTTATTCTTAACCAAGCCCTAAATCTCAACTAATTTCTTGAGTTTTGGTCCATCCTTCCCATTCTTATCTATTTTCTTCTTAATTAATCTCATTCATTGATCATCATACCTCATCATTCAATCCTCGCCCTTCATTTGAATTGGGATTTCTATAAAATCAACCTATCTATTTCATTTTAAGGTTAACCACAATCTTCAATATTTTGCTTTTCATATCATTCATCTTGGAAAACCACAGTCTTTGAAATTTTTCTATCTTGAGATCTAGCTATCTTGCATCAACATCAAGCTTATCATACAAGTTTCATACTACAAATCTAAGAAAAAACAAAGAAAAATGGAGAAGAACAATGGAGGTGAATCAACTTTGGCATAGTTATTGAAGTATTATTGCTTTATTATTTGGATTTCTATTGTCATTTGTGCTTCATTGTTAGATTAGGTTCTTTATTGATTGAATTAGATAGTTTTTTGGTTTCTATCATTGATTCATGCTTTCCCCTAAATTTTACCTATCTACATTTGGTGAACCTGACGTGAAATAATCAGGTTTTTAATTTTTAATTTTTTTTTTGAGTTTCAGGTGTGCGAAAAAATCATTGTGCATAGTGACACAATTTAGCCTTCAAATGTCGCAATTGTTCTACACCGTGACCCATGTGAGGTCTATCATACCGCATTTATCACCTAGAATGACGAATCTGACTGTTATCTTGTAAATCTCAAAATCACTCAATCATTGTTGTTTTATATCATTTTATTGGCTACTTGTTATTCTTCTAACATTTTAGCAATCTACTTACATCACCTCCAACATCATTTTTTCTATTTTTGTTAGATCTTTGTGTTTTTACAGCTATAGGTTTTTGCACCACAATCGTGCCCTAGAATTCCACAATCGTTGCTTTCTACATTGTAGTCACCATTTCGTAAGTTGCATTTTTCATATCTTGTGATGCATTAGTGTGTCACATTTGATCCTCTATGCACCGCATCTAGCTGTCAAGCAAAAAGAGGGTATAAAATTCATATTTTTATTTTTCTACTTTTTGCATTCATTATTGCAGGGCTTTTTGGGTTACTAATATTTGATTCTCAACTTGTGGTAATCATTGGGAGAAGACATTTTGATCTAAACTACTAATCCAATTCCTTGTAGGGTCCCATTGTGTGTGTGCTTTCTAAATTAGGAACATTTGGAACTGGTGCTTAAAAAGAACAAGTGTCTTTTGTGATTTGTGCACTTGCATGCATGTGTTATTATTGAAAGCGTGTTTGGCTAAAGTATCCTCTCCCCTTGTGCTACATGTGATTCCTAGTGTAGATTCCCTACTAGTGTCTAGTAAACTTGGTGGAAATCACGCAATTGAGAGGAAAAACCTAACTGAACAGTCTAGTTAAACATTTAAAAAGACCTTCATTGAATTATTGACTAGGGCTATTAAACTTGTGATGGTATTGGCACTGTATGTGCTTTCAAGGGACTTAAAATTATCTAATTCATCCTATTACAGATGCTACACTTTCTATAAAATCATAAAACTGTAAAACAATAAAGAAAGTAAAGATGGCACTATTGCTATAGGTACCTACAATATAAGACTGTAACTAATTATTGTCAAGAAATGAATGTTGGGAATTAACTGAAACTGATAACTAAACCTATACTACACTCTAGAGTACAACACACTTAAGCAATTATAGTATAATTGAGAAACAAGAATTATTCATGAATCCAATAATAACTATAACACAAAGAACCTATTTAACACAACTTGCATTTAGGAAGTAACTACTAAAACATAAATAAAATAATAGGAAATGTAGTGAAGGACAGTTACCTTGAGTGGCCCTTGCTCAAGTGGTTGTATTCACTAATCTAAACCAAATCTAACTTCTTATATCAACGTAATCATGATAACACAAACCATTCATTGCACAATTCTAATAGATCACATAAGATTACGAGATAGCTTATTCATTGAAAACATGAGTGAACAATAAATATTGTCTACATAAGGAACAACAAATAATAGAAAAGTATTTGGCAACTATATTTGCTATGGGACAAAAACCAACTAACTGACTAACTCCTAAAACCTCAATGGTCGAGCTATACATATAGGCATGGGGGATTTTATTGAAATAGGACTCTAAATTGAAACCATTAATCACCACTCCCTAGATATCAAAGCGTGATAATGACTCTATAATCTAAACTACAACTAAAAAGGAAGAAAAATCCAAATAGGATTGTGACTCTGTTGCAACAAAACTGACATGTTGAATGCTCAAATAAGTTATGTTAGAACCCCAATTGTAACAGGGTTTCTCTCCTCCAATGTCTTTATTGGACATCATAATGATGCAAAACCATCTTCATTAAGTGCCTCCATGTTGTAGTTGTTGTGCTCCATTTATTATAGAACCTCCCCTATTTTTTTTCTAGGAACTCCTTTGGTTGTGGGTTGCACCTTGCAGTTGTTGCAGGCTACAGTCCATCTCTTCTAGCTGCAAGAGTTAGTTCACAAAACATGCACACAATACTAACAACCATAGATAAGCACAAATATCAATCACATTTCATAAATACCCACACATAAATTATGCATTAACCATCACATCATAATCATATTTCCATATACGTTAAAGTAGGTTCAAGGTTGCATAATAAGTATAAAAAGATAGCATAGTGTATGAACATGTATAGGATAAATGTCTTGGTAATTTGCATGAACTTGCATAAAAACATAAGAAAACTATCTAATGTATGGTCTCATCATTCCCCCCAACTACCCTTTTGCTTGTTCTCAAGAAAATTAGTTAGGGATGGAGGTTGTAGTGTAGGGAAATTTCTCTAAAGTCTACAACAGTGTCCACTCATTTGACCTACTTCAAATAAAAGCCTTTGTAACGTGCAAGTCTTCTCATTTTGTTAATCTCATCCCTCTCACATTCCTCATGTTTATCTCTTGTCCAGTGTGGCATTGGATAAAGAAATACTGGTGGCTGAAAAGTGAGTGGTAGCCATTCAACTCCCTTGTCCTGAGCAACATCCATATATTTGTGTGTCCTTTCAAGCATTGCCATAAAATTGTATACTGAATGGGGCTCTTTTCTTTGTAGATCAAGTGTTAAGCTATCCCATCTTTCCTGCACATACCTGTAGTAATGATGAACAAGTCCAACCATTAACATCTGCATTCTTCTATAGTCCTTCATTCTCAGACTCATAATCCTTTTGCCTACACCTTTTTGATCAAAAAGTTTTATCTATTCTTCTATGATCATATCAGATTTATTGGATTCCTTCCTTATTGGAAGAGCAACTAATTTTTCTCTCTCCATGTATTCTTCCATAATTTCACCCCTGAATTTTTCATTTCTAAAATAGGATGCTAGTGCTCTCAATTGCAAATCCCCTGCAAACATCAAGGGATTCCATTTTGTATCCTCTAGCACTACATAATTATGCAAATAATATTCACATAATTGATCTTGTTCCTCTGATGTGGCATCAACAAAAATATTTAAGAAATCAAATTTTCTACTCATGGAAACTGGTTGGTTACTTATTAGTCTATTGAACTAGAAAGTTAAGAATTTATCTTGTAAAAATAGAGCATAAGTTCTAGTTGGGGTCTGCATCTAAGAATTTGGGTAGCTTTATCTGCTACTTCTTTCACTTTAACTACTAACCTCTTTCATTTCATATCCTTACCCTCCAGTATTTTAGTATGTTTTGCAATTATTGTTTCTTTTTCATTTTTCCAGTTCTCTCTATTTCGAAAACTCCTGAGTAACCTTCCACAATTGATACCTTAGGGACAATGTTGTATGATAGGTTGGGGTTTGTGTAGTATGGGGGATCTTTTTTTCTACTGTTGCAAGCTCTTTATTCCTTGATTTGACCAGGGCAAGTTGTGCCAATAGATCTAACTTGGTCTCATGTCCATATGTTTGTAAATTTTCCTCCAGCTCTTGTATCTTCATTTCCCTTTCTTTTTCCCTTTTCTCATAAGTTTGTACTAGTTCCTCTAGTTGTTTGATACTTTCTAAGGCTTCTTGCAACTCTTTCTTAACATTTCTTTCTTCCAAAATTATTTCTTTATCCTTTAAAAACTACTCATTTCCATCCCCTATGTATTCAAAACCCTCACTATCAGGAGTAACTGGGGTTATCTTTCTAGTTTTATTAGCGACAAAAACATCCTCTAAATCTAACTTAGAGGTAGTAGATATATACCATTTTCTCTTTGCAGGTACATGTACATTCTCAGACACATTATCCTTCAATTTGAATCAGTACCTAATATTTCAACATCTTCTTCTTTTTGTTCCTCATTCCTTGTTTCCTCCTCTGGATTCTCAATGCTTCCTCTCACAACACATTTCTTCCTCAATTGGCCTGAACACCTTGGTGGGGTAGATTTTTCTTTTTCTAGGTATCTTTCTTCTTTTTCACCTTTGAAGGTTTGGAAGAAGAACTACCTCTCTTTTTCTGGTCTTAGGTGCTCTAGAGGAAGTTGGGGTTTCTTTTGTTGTAGGCTAGTCAGCTACTGCATGTGGTGATCCTTGCACACTTTTCTCCTATGGTTCACCTCTGTTGTGGGTAGGTGAAGCAACAGGTGAAACAGGGGGCATGTCTCTTAGGGATGCGACAAGTGAATCTAGGTTTTCAGGAACTACTGGTTCCTCTAGAATATGGTTAATATCTCTACAAATTACAAAGTTGTCTCATAACACCTATGGATGTTGAACCCTAAGGCTCCTTTTCACTAACAAGGTTACCAAGAAGTAGAGTGACAAAGTTGAATCATTTATCTTTCTTTGGTATTTAGACCCCATTCTTTTTAGTAAATTGTAAAGAAAATTAGGTACATTTACCAATCTATGGTGATGAAGATGACTAAATAACTTAAAATGCACAATGTATAGAAGGGATTTTCTCCCATCATAGGTGATACATTTAATAATATAGTAAGAACAAGAGGCCTATATCTAGGGAAGTGACAATCTTTTCGTACCTTGTGATGACAAGTCAAGATTATCTCCTACCTCCCTAAACTCATCCCTAGCTGCAACTACATTCGCTCTCACGGGGAATTCAGATCCACTCCTTAGTAGACCAGACACTTTTACAATTACAACTTCTAAGGCATCTACTTTCAAGCCCTTGACAATGGTTTCATCATTCTATAATGTAGCTATAAATTGCCTGGTCATTTCCTCATTAAACTCTATCAATTTTAGGAAGTAGTCTAACCATCCTGCCCTTGTGAAAATAGGTAGAACTAACCCATCTTCCAATATTTATTTGTGTTTTTATGACTGCCTTATGATTATTTCAACTCCCATAGTAAAAATACTTTGACTCTGTTCAAATCCTTAGAAATTCAGCTCAAAAATTGATTCAACCACCTTTAAACCCTCTCTATTCTTCTACACTTGCATGCACTTTTTTCACTATAACTATAACTGTTATATCCCTTTCTCCTTTGTATCAGCTTAACTTAGCTTGAATTGGTTTCAAATTGGCTCAAAATCTAGGGAATTGACAACAAAAAGGTTGTAGGTGCAGAAAGGTATGAAAGAAAAAAGGGTTCATATGGTTTTTCTGTGTTTGGATTTTGATGGTGAAAACAAAATTTTGGGATATATACTACACCCCCCAACTAAAAGTCTTGAAGTGAACCCACTTCAATACATGTGACTAGGTGGAGGGAATTATGAAAGAATATAGAAATAAGTTTAATCAATGTATAGCATGCTAAATTTAAATGCAAGTACATAATGAAAGTATTGAACATCCATGTTAATTATGGAAGTTAATATGCATACCTGTTGAATGATATGAATGTAAATCTGCACATGTGAAGTTGTTGGAAGAGTGTCTATAGCATGAGTGTGATTTTACAGCAGTTAATTTTAATGTGTAATGGAAATGAAGGCATGAGAAAAGGCTGTGAAATGTATGGTATATGAATTATGAAATGGCTTTTCAAGGGCATGAAAAATCGTGATGGCAATGTGGAATGTGGTGATGAAGCTACATGTGATGATATGACAATTTAAGGTTACATGTGTGGAAAATTGGAGTGAATGTGGATGAATTTCAATTAGTGTGGCACAAATTTGTGAATTCTCTAATAGATAGTGGCTACGAGTACCTTCATTAACAAGTCTCAAACTAAACTTTTATTGATTATGCTACAGGTCCCTGCTGCATAATGAAGTGTTCTTCAAGAATATTGTTGATTGTGGCACCTATACTATGTGTGCACATGAAGTAAGATAAGAAATGATATCTGAGTGACCTCAGGAGGTGAGTTGTATAGCCCATCTGCTAAGTCATTGTGAGAACTGGTAGTATCTGCTATTGAGTTGTTATCTTGTGATGGATTGTTTGTAGCTGAACCATTGTTTTGACCATATAGATGCATTAAAGAAAGAAGAAAATCATCTTTCTAAGTTGGTTGTGTATATATCTTCAATTTATGTGCATTCACCAATAATGTGAATCTAACTGCATCTATAGTTTGTAACTTGACTGCTCCATTGGGAAATTCCTATTGAATTTCATAGGGTCCTAGGCATCTAGACTATTGTTTTTCCTTGTATTCTTTGTATCTAGAACCATATATTAAATTCCAATCACCCGCATTGAATTCTTTAGCCTTTATAAACTAATTATGCCATTTAGTCCTCTATTTTTCTATAATCTTTGTGTGATGCATGGCCTCCATTCTAATTTCATCCAATCCATTAAGATTGTGTAGCCTTTCTTTATGTGCTTCTGTCAAATCCATTTCTACTTCCACTATTTTCCTAAGTGTCTTGTATTCAAACTCTATTAGCAAAACTATTGTTTTACCATAGACTAATTCATAAGGTGTGAAACCTGTAGTTGTTTTCCATATTGTTTTGTAGGCCCACACTACTTTAGGTAATCTAGATGCCCAATCTTTTCTATGAATTTACACTATTTTGGTCAAAAAACTCTTAATTTCTCTTTTTGTAACGTCCACCTACCCATTGGCTTGGGGATGATAAGGTGATGATCTTCTATGTTTGATTTCATATTCTTCAACCAATTTAGAAATAAGTTTAGAAGTAAATTGGGGACCTTGATCAGTTACAATTTCTCTAGGTACTCCATACCTGGTAAAGATGTCTTCTTACGAGAACTTAGCTACATTCTCATCTCTTGCAAATTGTAATGCCTTGACCTTAACCCACTTTTTCAGATAGTCTATACAAACCAAAATATACTCTTTGTTATTAGAGGTTGGTGAAATTGGACCAATGAATTCAAGCCCCCATTTGTCAAATGGATTTAGTCCTATCTGTGGTTACAAAGGGATTTCATTTGTTCTTGTTGGTTTTCCCATTCTCTAACATATGTCACATCTTCTAGCATACTTCATTGAATCCTTATGGAGAGTTGGCCAATAGTAACCTGTTGTCAAGATATTAAATGTTATTCTTTTGGTTGCAAAGTGACCCCCACAAGGCTCATCATGGAAAGCTTTTAGAATGTCAAAGACATCATATTCTCTTATACATCTTCTCATTATATTATCTAGATCAGTGTAGAATAAGTAACCAACTACCCAATAATATGGAAAGCTTTTATATACCAACTGCCTCTTTTCTCTAGGAGAGAAATGTGATGGTATATTCCTTGCCACTAAATAATTTTCAATATCAGCAAACCATGGTGTTTGTACAATAAGAGAAAACAAATGCTCATTTGGAAAAGAGTCATTCATAACACCTATTTGTGTAGGCAATCTAGATAGAAATTTTTTCACCACATTAGCTTTCCCTGGCTTATCCACTATTGTTATATCAAACTCCTGTAGCAAGAGTACCCATCTAACTAGTCTCCCCACAACTACGGGTTTGTTCATTAAGTACCTTATAATAGTATGATCTGTGTGGACAAGGACTTGATATCCAGTACTATAATGCATAAACTTGTTGATAGAATAAACAACTACCAACATCTCTTACTCTATGATAGTGTAGTTAATTTCATCTCCTTGTAAGTTTTTGTTGATGTAATAAATAGCATATTCCTTGTTACCTTCTTTTTCTCCCAAGACTACACCTATTGTAATATCTAAAGCATCAATGTGTATATGGAAAGGTAGTGTCGAGTTTGGCCCTCTCAAGACATGTGCTTTTATCAAAGTTTTCCTAAATGCTTCAAATGAGTGCTAACATTCTACAGTCCAATCAAATTTTATGTCTTTGGTGAGAAAGAAAAACAAGGGTGTTGCAATTTTACTCAAATCATGGATGAACCTCCTATAGTATCATGCATGTCCCAAGAAGCTCTTGACATATTTTTTCTTCTATGGCATAGAAAGTGTAGAGATGATATCAATCTAGTTGGGATCCAACTAAATTCCTTCACTTTAGTTAAAGTGCCCTAGAACAATCCCTTGATTCATCATCATGAAACATTTCTCATGACTCAATGATAGGTTATGTTCTTTACACCTTTTCAAAACATTTTCTAGATTATTGAGTGCATCTTCATAGGTGTCTCCATAGGTAGTGAAGTCACCCATGTAGATTTATATGGAATCATGAGCATAGTCTGAAAAGATACTTAGCACTACCCTCTGGAAAGTGGTTGGGGCATTACATAGTCCAAAGGGAAGAATAAAATAGGCATAATTACTCCAAGGGCATGTAAATGTAGTCTTATCCTGGGCCTCTAGAGCTATATTTATCTAGTTATAGCCACTAAATCCATCTAGGAAAGGGAAGTACTTTTTCCCTTCTAAGGAATCAAGCACTTGGTCAATGAAAGGTAGGGGGAATTGATCTTTCCTAGTGGCTATGTTTAGCTCCCTATAGTCCACACATACCCTCCATTTTACTCCTTTCTTAGGAACAATGACTAATGGTGAGACCCATCGGCTATCAGAAATAGGATAAATGAAGCCTACATCAAGTAGTTTTTGCAACTTAGTCTTAACTATTTCTCTTAAAGCAAGGTTCATTCTCCTTTAGGGTTGTCTAATGGGCTTGAAACCATCATTTATGTAGATCCTATGCATACAAAGTTCTGGATCAATCCCTTTCATGTCATGGTAGTCCCATGCAAAGGCTATTGTGTGTTCCTGTAGCACAATGTTCAGGGAACTCTTGTTCTTTAGTTAATCCATTATTGATGTTCAACGTTTTACCTAGCATGATTTCCCATGTTTTGGATTTTGATTGCACGGATGAGAGATCAAGTCCACTAATGTTGGGAACACATTATTGTGGCAAAAGAGAATGGAACAATTGGGATACCTCTTCTGATGAATTTGTAGGTATAATGTTTTGTAGTGGATCCTATATACATGAAAGAAAGTCTTATTGTTGTGGGTCCCTACAACAATTATTATGTATGATATGGTCAATTAAGTTATCCACATCTTGGGTTCCTAACAGGGGGTTGTGTTCTATTTTCATGAGATTTTGTAGGGAATAGTGGTCTTCTTCATCCAAGGTAGGCCATATAGTCTGCTCTAGGTTTTCATGAGGTTGGGTTGGTGGATAGAGAACCAATTTCTTGGTCATAGTCCCATTTGATATTATCATGTTCCTAGATCTACAACCTATGAATGCATCAGTTGTAGCTAACCATGATCTACCTAAAATAAGTGGATATCCTACAAGGTTGACCTTTGGATGCAAGACTATAAAATCTATAGTATACTCCAATGAATCTAATGCAATGACTAAGTCTTCAATGATCCCCTCAGACTCCACTATTAACCTATCTGCCAATTGTAAAATAGTTGGTGTAGGTTTAAGGTTAGCTAGCTGAAGTAGCTACATTGTCTCCTTAGTCATGACATTAATTATTGATCCTAGGTCAATCAAGGTGTTCTTGATAAGGGTCCCATTAATATTAACATCCACTACTAGACTTCCAAGGTTTTTGTATTTAGGGACATTTATATTCCCTAGCATAATATCAGCAAGGTTCCCTAGGACATAAACTATCTGAGGGTCCTTCATCTTTCTCCTTGGTTTCTTAATACATAGGTCTCTTACTATCTTGGTATAGATTGGGATATCCTTGATAGCTTGGATGATGGGGATTTTGATACTAGCATCCTTAAGCTGACCCAATAGGTTTGTCTTAGCTTGGGTATGATGTTTTTGAATGGACGAACGCTCAGGGAAAGGAGGCTCTGGACTTGAGGTGGTCTGGTTTACCTGATTTAACCTAGGCTCTAGAGGTGAATTGTCTAAAGCTTTAGTTGTGGTTTCCTCATCCACCATCTCAGTGATTTGAGGGGATGAAGTTCCAACTAGTGTTTTCCCTAACCTAAGGTGGACATCACTCACCTCTACCCCATAAGTGTGGTATTGTATAGCCTCGTTAGTATAAGCCTATTAGACAAGCTTGTTGTTAGGGTTAGGTGCAGGTTGGGAAGGTAATTGTGTTGCTCTTTTGTGGATGAGATGTTGAGTTTGATGGAGTGGGCATAATGGCCTGATGTTGTGGCTGAGAAGGTGGCAAAGACTGTTGGTAATTCACACTTTGGTGTTGCCACTACTAGCCCTTTTGTCATTATGGTTGCCACTGATTTTGTTGTACTAGCCATTGAGGGTTATAATTGGTACCTTGGAAATTTTGTTGCGGCCATACATTTGGTTGTTGTTGGTTCTAAGTTTTGCTGAGGGTTTTTCCATTGGTTTTGGTTATTTGGTTAGGGCTGAGAATTCCAACTAGAGAAATTTTGATTACCAATTGGAAAAGATGTATTGGAATTTAGAGGGTCTTGTGGCATACCTTTCCTTGGTTTCCATGGCCTTCTTTGAGCAATGTAAAATAATTGCCCATCCTCTCCTTCCATTGGTTGAAAATCTAGTTTCTCTTATTTGTCTTTTGTAATTCTTACCACCCTTTTGCATTTGCATTTTGTTTTTCTTTATCTGCAATTGGGGTAGGGTGATCTCAAAAAATTGGTTTACAATTCCTTTAAGGAAGGAAAATTTCCAAAATGCTCCCATTAAAAAAAATTTGGGTTTTTAGAGGTTCACTTGAAGGGGGGGTTCAAGCTAACCCAAAAAGGGGTTCGCTCAAACGCCCCTTTGAGTGAACCCCTTTTGATGATGTCGTCCCTTTTGGCACCATTTTTTAAGGAAAACAAAGGAAAAATTGCAAAACATAGGGGGTTCAAGCGAACCCCTCTTCGAGCAAACCCCCCTTCGCTCAAAGGGGTCAAGGGGGTTCACTCAAAGCCCTTTTTTCCCTTCTCCCCCTCTTCTACCAAATTTCTACAATTTTTTTCCTTTCAAAGCTCGGGTTGAGGATGAAAATGGAGGGAACTTCATAGACCCAACTAGATGATGGTAGTCCTCGGAACAAGCTATCCTTCGAATATAGTTTTAATATGTTTTGGTTTTATTATGTATTCTTTTTTAGTTTAATTAAACATATGTTTTTCACCGAAAATCAAGCTCTGTTCTACACATGTAGAAAAATAGTGCCTCAGATTATCAAAAAAAATTGAAAAATTTCTATGCACTAGATATTAATGTCCCTGATCCAACAAAAAAAAATATAATTTTGATACATACAAAAAAAGTTGTGTTAGCAAGTAAATCATGTCTAAATTGTAACTAGTTTGACTTCAAAACTTAATTAAGAAAAAATATTCAATGAAATGCTATGAAACCAATTGCATGCACTAGATATCATAGTTACAAATCTAAATTAAAAAAAAAAAATAGAATTATATCCTTCAGAGAAAAAAAATTATGTGTTAGCAAGTACTCATCACTCTTTAAAAATGGTGTTTACTGTTAAAAACTAGTTTTCGAAGGAGATGGAAAAAGAAATGCAATTTGATTCCAGATTTTTCTAAAAATATATATTTTTAGAATCTACAAACAAAATTTCACAAATCACTAGGTTGCATCATCTTCAAATTCCTCACGGTTTAGAAGCTATGGGTGCCCAAAAGTGAAGAATTGGTTTAAAAAAATCAGTTCATTATCCAGTTTGGCCAAATTGTAAACCAATATTGTGGGATCACCCAACAGTATTCAATTAAAATTGCTTTAGCCTCCTACTTCTTTATATATAGAGTGTCTAATTGAGTAGCTAGATGACTTATGATATCCTCCTTCATGTTGGACAAGAGGTTACTTAACTCCGCTCTTGAAACCCCATTAGATTTCTTATCAATGATGGATGTTCTTTCCCCCATTGACCTCTTGGTAAAAGACCTTGAGTAATTTCTATAGACCTTACAAATATCTTCAAAGGGTAATTAATACACATCCCTTGCCCCAATAATATTGAGGTCATCCATGCAATATTCATTGACTCCTCTTAAGAATACAAGCTTCAAAGATTCATTGAGAATCTATTATATGGGTTTTTCTTCAAACAGAATTGAAACCTTTCTACATAATCCTCCAATAGTTCATCCTCTTTCCGATTCATTCTAAAGATATCACCTCTTCTCCTATCAACTCCTCTATAATAGTCTTGGTATTTCTCCAAGAATTTTGTTTTCATGGTGTTCCAATCTAGAACAATATCTCTGTTGAATCCCATAAGCCATCTCATGGCAGCATCCTTCAAAGTTGTAGGAAATAGATTGAGCCTATGAGCATCAGTTGTATAGTCATAGCTCTTGCATAGGACATCAAACTCAAAGAAGAATGTTTTTGGATCTTCAGTTACCAAACCATAGAAGACTGGTAATGCTAAAGGAGGTATATTCTTTAGCACAATAGCCCTTTCTTGGTTGGTAATTGGAAATTCAAAGGTCACATGTTCTAGTGGATCATCCATTGCTACATCAACCATTGTTTGGAAGGTCCCCTCTATGTTTTTTGTAGATGTTGGTGAAAGGGAAGATTATTCTTCAGTAGTACCCTCACTCTAATAAATTGTCACCAATATCTGCTCTAGCTTGTTGGTTTAAGGGGAGAAATCTTCCCAAAGCATCTCTCTGCCTCTGCAAACAATAGGTATGACTTTGTATAGCAATGACTCCTACATAATGTTAGTAAAATGCTCTGGTATTTGAAGAGATAAAACCTGATTATCCTAATACTAAAAGAAAATGCTAAACTAGGAAAGCTTGGAAATAAAAGAAACTAATCTTTGAAAGTAGCACCATCCTTAGCAATGGCGCCAAAATGTAGAGTCCTTACTACTATCTAGTAAACTTGGTGGCAACACACAATTCAGAGGAAAAACCTAACTGAACATTCCACTTAAAAATTTGGAAAGACTTCATTGAATTATCGACCAGGGCTAGTAAACCTGTGATGGTACTAGCACTATATGTGCTTTCAAAGACTTAAAACTACCTAATTCATCCTATTACAGATGCTACACTTGTTGGAAAATCATAAAATTGTAAAACAGTAAAGAAAGTAAAGTTGGCACTATTGCTATGAGTACCTACAGTATAAGACTGTAACTAATTATTGTCAAGAAATGAATGTTGGGAATTAACTAAAACTAATAACTAAACCTATACTACACTCTGGAGTACAACACACTTAAGCAATTACAGTATAATTGAGAAACAAGAATTATTCATGAATCTAATAATAACTGTAATACAAAGAATCTATTTAACACAACTTGCATTTAGGAATTAAGTACTAAAACATAAATTAAATAACAAGAAATGGAGTGAAGTAAACTTACCTTGAGTGGCTCTTGCTCAAGTGGGTATCTTCACTAATCTAAACCAAATCTAACTTCTTAGATCAATGCAATCATGATAACTCAAACCATTCATTACACAATTCCAAGAGATCACATAAGATTATGAGATATCTTATTCATTAAAAACATGAGTGAATGATAAGCATTGTTTTCATAAGGAATAAAAAATAATTGAAAAGTATCTGGCAACTATATTTGCTCTGGAACAAAAACCAAATAACTGATTAACTCCTAAAACCTCAATTGTCTAGCTATACATATAGGCACGAGGGAGTTTATTGAAATAGGAATCCAATATGAAACCATTAATCACTACTCCCTAAATATCAGAGCATGATAATGACTCAGTAATCTAAACTACAACTAAAATGGAAGAAAAACCCAAATAGGATTGTGACTTTGTTACAATAAAACTAACATGTTGAATGCTCAAATCAGTTATGTTAGAATCCCAATTGTAACAAGGTTCCTCTCCTCTAGTGCCTTTATTGGACATCATAATGATGCACAACCATCTTCATTAAGTGTCTTCGTGTTTTAGTTGTTGTGCTCCATTTATTCTAGAACCTCCCCTATTTATTATCTAGGAACTCCTTTAACTGCGAGTTGCACCTTGTAGTTGTTGTCGACTACAGTCCACCTCTTCTAGCTACAAGATTTGGTTCACAAAACATGCACATAATACTAACAACCATAGATAAGCACATATATCAATCACATTTCATACATATCCACACATAAATTATGCATTAATCATCACATCATAATCATATTTCCATATGCATTAAAGTAGGTTCAAGGTCACATAATAAGTATAAAAATATAGCATAATGTATGAACATGTATAGGATAAATGTCTTGGTAATGTCCGTGAACTTGCATAAAAACATAAGAAAACTAACTAAGCTTTGGGCTCATCACCTGGGTAATGAGAAATAGAGGCATAACATAGTCTTGAGTATCCTATCCCCTTGCACTACGTGTGATTCCTAGGTGATGAGAAAGAGCATTGCACAAGATTTTCATTTTTCATTTCAATAGGGTGGGCCTACCTGTGGAGTTACACCCCAGGGACGATCCCTAGTGTATATACCTCTAGTACGCTATATAAAAGGGTAAAAATTGAAAGGTGAATTGAATCTAATTGTTCATGTAGGGCATGGCCCTAGTGGTCTTGAGCGATTCCGAACGTGCAAGTTAGAGATTTTGGTCTCCCATTGTTATCTATGCCTCGGTGGTCTTTGGAGTTCCCATGAATATGAACCATTATTTCTAGAAGCCAAAGAATTTTTTGGTCATCTACTATTTTTGGTGCATCATGATAGCATTGTCATGAGAAGTTACTTACCATGTCTAGTGCTTGGTTGAGGTCACAAGGTTCCTTGTTTGGATCTACTCCTTTCAAGGCGAGAGGTGTCAAGATGGTACATTCCCTTGGCATACTCTAGCTTCACCCACTCCTTGTCCTCAAATTTAAAATCACCCAAAAGGTGAGGTAAGCCCACTTTTGTAGATAACCCTATTACTATTAGCTAGTTTGTTCTTTCTTATATTGCTTGTGAACCAAGGCCTAGCGAGTTTTGTGCAAGAAAACTTGCAAAATACCTACCTACCATAAATTCAAAGAGTCAAAATCAGCCAAATCTATTTTTCAAGTGTTTGTTGTGTTTTATGATCAAATTTGGAACTTACCAAAAATAGAAAACCATCTAAAAAACATCAATTTTAGGCCAAAAATCATAACACCGCAACTATTTAATAGAACACCACAATCATCAGACAGTACAATGCAATTTTTAGTTGAAACGATGCATCTATCAGAAACCCTAGGAAAGAAACTCATATTTTCCTGTGCACCGTAATTGATTGGTTCTACACCACAATTGACTGGTTTTGCACTGCATCTATGGTTTGAAACATCACATGTCAGAATCAAAAAAATTGGGGAAATATTTGTACACCCAACTTTCAATTTCCTTACAGGTAGTGACTGTACACACGGATCTGAGACTTGTTTAGGGTCAAACAGTCCATTCATTACATTTCATCACTTACCTTAGGCTAGTTTTCTTATCTTAGTTTGCATAGATCATCTTAGCTCATTTCATCATCACCTTTGAGCCTTGAGAATAGGATGCTTATCACACTATTGAGCATCCCATAGTCACATATTCAAGTGTCTTGACCTTATCATATTTCATCTATCTTATCCTTAGGTTCGGCCTACAACTCATGTGTCTAGTTTAGGTTCACCTTTTATCCAAACATCATCATCTTCATCTTGGTTCTTATCCTCTTGAGGTCTTGAGATTTAGAGTTGTTACTTTGGTTCATCATAGTTTGCTTAGCATCCTCTTTTAAGGTTCAAAGTTGCATATCCAAATCCAAGCATAGTCATTGTCTCATTATCACTTTGCATTTCCAAACATAGTCATAGTGGCATTGTCATTTTGGAATCCTTATATCTAAAAAATTTAAAAATATAGCATAATTTCATTGTCATCTTGCATTTCCATCCTTAGTTGCATTCATTCCAAAAGTCACAAGTCTTATATGGTCTTCACTAGGTCACAAAGGAAATGAAAAGACACGGATTCCTCATGTGACCCCAACTTTAATCCAACTAGCACAATGAATCTTGGGTCATCTTCAAACCAACCTCAAACATCACAAGGTGAAATTCCAAATCCATTTTCCAATATTACATTCCATGAGGTTGAACAAGGTCTAACACCTGAAGAGATTGAAAAGGCTTCCCAAGATCCTAAGATAGTGTGCATCATAGAAGAGCTTGTCAAAGAGGATCTTGATAGATACTTTCTAGAACTTGCTCAAAATCGTGCCAAACTTTCCCTTGGTTTTGACACTTACACAATTGTAGAGGGAACAACATAAACACAAACTCAAGGTCAACGTCATAACACATTTTCACAAGGTCATCCCTCCTCACAACAAATGCACACTAGTATGCCTCTTGGGGGAACTACACATAATGCAACAACTACAAACATTCCCCCTAATCCAACATTTGGGACCAAAAGAACACAAGAAACATCTAAAGGACCAAGTCCCTCATTTTTCAATCCATTTTCTTCATCCTCTAATACCATGGGTATGACTTTTTCAAATCCATTTTCCACATCATCCACTCAAAGTAATGCACCATCAACCAACACAACCCTAAATCTAAATCCAAACCCACCAAACAAAACAAGAAGGATTCATATTGTCACATCAAGAGTGCAAACCCAAATGACCAATGCTACACCAAACACAAACATGTCTTTTGGGTCAAGCCTAAACACCAACCAACCTCCCTCACAACATGTAAACCTAAATCTCAACTTCACAACACAACATCAATATACCAACCATACTCCACCACAACATCATACCAATACCAATACCAATACCATGTTTACATCTCACTTCCAACAAGGCAATCAAAATCCTTCTCAACAAAACATCAACCCAAATCCAACATTCACATCCAATTTTCAAAACCAAAATCCATCCTCATCATATAACTACCTCAACACATCCAACACCAACACCAATCCTCTCATGCAAAGTCAACCAAACATGCCACCATCACCCATGGACATTTTGATGCAACAAATGTAATCAATGCAACAACAAATAGAAAACATGCAAGTGAGTGGGACAAAGAAAACATATTCCATGGAAGAACTATGTCCTTATCCTTTTGATTGAACCATATACATGCCACCTTTCTCTCCACATTTCAATGTTCCAAACTTCAAAAAATACAAGGGAAAAGGAGATCTAGTAGAGCATATTCGAGAGTTTAATACTGCTTGCATGGATATCACTTTTGAGCATACATACATGATGAGATTATTCTATGTAGCCTTTCAAGGAAAGCTTTAGAATGGTTCGTACACTTACCTCCCGGGATAAGAACATGGAATGAACTAGCCAATAAATTTATCATACTCTTTTCCTATAACATTGAAAGTGACATGACCCTTGCAAAATTGTGCACAATCAAACAAAAAGAAGGGGAGTCACTTACCTCATTTTTTCAAAGATGGTGAAGTATGGCTAGCAAATGTCCTTCTCACATACCTGATAAACAATTGGTCCCTATCTTTGTTGAGAACCTCAATATAGAATTAATGCACCAACTCCAAATCCATTATTGCAATACATTTGAAGATGTCATTGAAAAGGGAGTCTCCATTGAGAAATCTCTTGTTGAAAAAGGAGATTCCAGGGCCCATCTGTTTGCATTTTGTGTGGGTGAAATGAGGAGGATTCTTCCCACTTGTTCTTTCATTGTTCTTTTTCTATGCTTATTTGGCATTTGTGGTGGGGTTTTTGGAAACATCCTCATGTTCATGCCTCTTCCCTTGTTGATTTTTGTAGTTTGGGAAGACCTCCTACACAGGCCTCTTTCCTTCAGATTGTGTGGTGCATTGGTCTTACCTTTACCCTTTGGAAAATTTGGCTAGAAAGGAATTGTAGGATTTTTCAGGGGGAAAATTTGATGATTCAACAAGTTTGGTAAAGAATTTTTGGCATGATCCAAGAATCGGTAGAAGCTAAATGTGAGGTGGCTTTCCCTTTGGAAAGGAGTGATGATGAGATTGTGAATAGATTGGGTCTGCAAGGTTTTTCCTCCAATTCGGCTTGTGTTACAAGAAGTAGGTAGGCTAAAAAGAAGGTTTAGAGGGTTGGTAGATGGTTACCTCTTCTAGTAGATGTTTTGAAGATCAATACTGATGGCTCATCTAGGGGTAATCCTGGAGCTGCTTGGATTGGTGGAGTTGGGAGAGACTGTTATGGCTCTATTATTTTCTTCTTTTCCATTCATAAGGGGTAGCAATCCAACAATCTTATGGAAGGGTTGGCGATTCTCTAGGCTATTCAGCGGGCTTATGCTTTGGGTTGGTGTAAGATCATCTGTGAATCTGACTCATAGATCATGGTTAATCTGTTGAATGAGTAGAACCTAGCTAGGGTTAATTGGCAACTTGCTTCGATTGCTTGATATATTTTGCAGTTGTGTTCTATGTTGAAGGTGGTGTCTTTTACCCATATCCCGCAAGAATGGAATAAGGTTGTTGATTGCTTGGCCAAGTGGGCTTCTGAGCATGTTGGTGATTGGTAGATTGAGAGATGGGAGCAGTTATCTCCTAACTACTACAAAGTTTTAGAGAAGATTATTTCTGATGACACGATTGGCTAAGGGGTTGGCATTGGTTTGGTAGTGGTTAGTTGTTTTGGCTGGGTGTTTTAGTGATCCTTCTTTGTTTGGGAGCCTCTATGGTCCCTAACCTCTTTGTAATGGCCTTTTCTTGATATCAATAAATTTTTTACTCTCTTTTATTAATATATATATATTATAAATATTATTAAATAAAATAAATTTCAAAAAATAAAATTGTATTTCAAACAAAATATTAAAAAAACTATATTAAAATTGTTAAAAGTAAAATTATAACTTTTATATTAAAAATTACAAGTAAACCTATTAAAAAGATAAAAATTCAATTCATAACTTATTTATTTATTTATTTATTATTATTATTATTATTATTTGAAAAAGATATATATTTATTAAAAGCTTATTATTATTTATCTTAGAATCTAAGTGTAAAAAGTTTAAAACAAAAAAATAATTTGTGTCCTATCTTTTCTTAATTTAAAGCTAAGATTGAATAAGTGTGGAGTTTTTTTTTTAATTACGTCAAGAGGCATATTACCATGGCATCCACCAAAAAGCAATGTGTAAGGAAAAACTCTTCAGCTAGAACTTGACGTTCAAATGACATGCAAATCCATATCCACTCTTAAATCTTATCTTCTTATCTTTTGAAAAAAAAAAAACCCAGTCATTATTGTTAACTTTATGTAAATGATTTTATAATTGTTTTTAAATGCATTTTTAAGTATCATTTTAGAAATAGAAGTGGACCAGTCTGGACCAGTTTGTTTTTAAAGTTGTTTTAAAGCTGTTATTTTTAGTATTATTTTTAGTTTTAAAGAGCGTGAGAATTCTCTGCAGTATACTTAGTAAACTCTCAAGACTACTCGCGAGACTTGCCAAAAATCAATGTGACTCAAGGTTTAAACCACAATTCACATATGATCATCAACTTCATATAGGTATCAAATTTAATCTTTCATCACTTCAATCTATTTACATGTTGATTGAATCTATCTTTGATATTTTGGTTAATGGTAAAGGAGTGACATTGTGGTCGATGGATATTGCCATTGTTACTCAGTTCCAACTGGGCCAGATAATCCATTCAAATTTAAGATGTTGATATCACATACCAAGGATTTCGGAGGAGAGCATATGGAATCTATAATGGTGAAAAATAGTTGTGAACACTGCCAAGCATATGATGTTGTGATCAACTGTTCGATGAGTTATGGAGTAGGAGTGAGTTGCAAGGTGAAGAATGGGAATCCATTGAATGCATTAGAACAATGGACCATGTAATACAAGGGTCCCTATGGCCAGTTTCCTGTCTTATCTTGGGATTATCGTGGTTGTGGATCTTGATCACATTCAATACTCTCTTTGATTTTGCATAGGTTGTAATGTATGCCAATAAGATTTGTTGTATATGTCCCAAGCATGAACAAAATTGTACTACTATTTTGTTACCAATAAAATGGAGAATGTGATTAGTAGGGAAGATTTTTCCCCTTGCCTTTTTTATTTTATTGTATTTTTTTCTTTCTTTTTTAAGTGTTTGTTTAAGTTATGTTTCTGTTTGGCTCAGAGATGTTGCATTTAAGTATTTTTGAAATGAAGAGACAAAATAGAGTAACGATTGGTTTGGTAACTATGGCTCTTCATGTTTCTTATTCAAATGGGCTTTTCCTCATACGTGAGGGATATGTGGGTTGCAATTTTTGAGTAGGACTTTTTATATGGTTAATATCTATTAAGGTAATTTGGAGTCGAATAAGGATAAGTAGAAATTAAAAAAAAATTAACACATTTTTTCTAAAACTCATAAACTGAAAAATATAATAAAAAATAGTATATACTATTGACATGTGATGACATTTGTTTAGATGTACAAAAATATTAGTTCATTTTATAATAATTATATATTTATATGTTATTCTATTAATGTACTGAATGTACACAATTTATTTTGATAATTATTTAAGTAATTGTTCATCATAAACATAATATTTTTATACAAAATTAGGTGCATAAAATTTATATTTTGAAAATGACTTAGCAAGTATTCATCATAAAGATGGTGCATAAAATTTATATTTTGAAAATGACTTAGCAAGCGTTCTTCATTGACAAGTTTAGCCATACAAAGGTTAAGTAACAATAAAATACTAAAAAAAAAATTACTAAAAAGAAATTAGATTTATGCAATGGAAAAAAGCCACCTTCTATTTATTTTAGTTTTAGTTTTTTTTTTTTCTCAAATGCATTTCTTCTTATTATTTTGCTTTTAATGTCTATCAACATATATAGTTTTTGTCCTAGAAAAGAAATTACTTGCATGTACATTCTAATTTTTTCATTAAATATATCTTAGAAGAATATTTTTCAAAATTAAATAGATTTATTTTACATACAAAATTGGCTATATAATTTAACTAATTATTAGTACTTGCCATTGGCATAGTACTATTTGTTAACTAGTTATTAATAATTTAGTTTTCAACCAATCAAAAATAATATTTAAAAAAAATTAAAACAAAATTCAATTTTTGTAAAGTCAACTTGTAAAGTATTTAACTTTACAAATTATAAAAATTATTTCTTGTGCATATGATTGGTTAAAAAGTTGTGTTATTCACGGATTTGTAGGGAAAGCAAGGTAAACATCTTTTAAAGAATGATTTTTCATATTTTGCTTTATAAAATCATTTCATTAAATCTTTCTAAAATAAATAAATGTTACTTATTTTGACATTTTTTAAAAAATGATTTTTTCTATGTATCTAATTGTTATTTTTTTATTAAAGAAAATCTCACAAAAATCAATTAACTATTTTATAGAATTTAAATTCATAGTATTAAAATAATAAAAATAATAAAAATTATATTATTCTTTCCATTAGACTAATACCTTTGTTATCTATGTTTTTAATATTTTATGATATAATTTGATTATTATATATATATATATACATATATATATATATATATATATATATATATATACTCCTATATATAAATTATATACCTATATATATTTATATATATATATATATATATATATATATATATATATATATATATATATATTCTCCTAATAAAATTATAACCTATATTATTTTAGGTCTTTATTATATTTAACATATAACCTATTTTAATGTAGGTAATATTAATTTATATATATAACCTATATTAATGTAGAATTTATATATATTATTTCTATTCATATTTTATACTATTGCACGCGATATTTTATAGATAAATAAGTTAACCCACATTGTGTAGGTAATATATTAATTTATATTATATATTTATATTAATATATATTATAGGTTATTTTATTTTGTAGTTCTCCTTTAATATATATTTTTATATATTAATATATATTATATAAATTATTATGATTTTATGTATTTATATTAATATATATTTTTGTCGTAGAAAAATGGCCCCTTTGTCATTTTCATGGCCTTTTAGGTCTTGTTTCATGGTGTTGGAACTATGTTGTTCTGATTTATGTTGTAACATGGCTTGAACATGCTTATTTAGGTACTAAAACTCAAAGAACGACATCTTGTGAAGGTTGTGAAGTGTTGTAAGACATTTCTACATTCTTCTAGAGTCTATTAATTAAAATTCACCTAAAAATCACCTTTGCATTCATCAGCAAGCCCTATTTTGAAGTGTTGTAAAGTCTTGTAATAAGATTTTACGTTTTTCTATGCACATCTTCACTATTTATCCCTTTCTCATGCTTTATTTGACCCCTTTATGCTCTCATATGCTTAATTAAGTGTATTTTTGAGTATTATCCTGACAAACAACATTAAATACAACATATTTCCTGACACTTGATTTTAGGTTCTAGGTGGGATCCATTCGCCATGGGTGGAAAATGAGTCCCCCTTGGCTCCAAATTCAAAATATTTTAAATTTCCTTTTGGGATTTTATTCAAAATCACTTGATGTCGGCCTGTGATGAGGTATGAACGGGTGACTAAGGCACAAGTGTGTATAAATATGTGAATTTCACCTCATTTTACATCTCAATTATTTAAGCATTTCATCTCATATTTCAAGTATTCAAGCATTTTACAACATCCTTTCAAGCACTATTCAGGCACTTTGAAGCAGCCATTAACATTACTTCAAAATTGCATCATCAAGGGTTTGGTAAGTTAATAGCAATTGCATGTTGTCAGTTGATCATTCCTTTGCATTTCATTACTTTATTGAAGGTTTGATTACTAAAAGCGGGGTTTGACCAAGGCAAACCCCTATTCACTAACCTTGAACCATTTTTCCCTATTGCATGTTTGTTTGCAGACCTAGGTATGCATATTTGACAAGCTTTTTGATGTTGAAGATTGGTTTACAAATCAACTAGGTGCTTCAAGTCAACTTAAGTCCATTTCAAGCTTGGAGAAGGTTTTATGTCCATTTTCTATATAATTGACTTCAAAAACTCGACAAGCAGACTTTTCCAAATCTGGTGTTGCAGAGTTGTCTCCTGATTTTTCAAAAATTTGGGAGAGGAATAATTCGTCACTTGTGGTGAATGCATCCCACCTTAGGATTGAAAATCTGAATTTTGTCAAATTCTGGATCCCAACAGACATAAACTTGCTCCCAACACTTTTTCACCAGGAGGAGGACTAATTCTCCACCCTGGGCGAATGAGTCCCACTGTGAAAAATCAGTAATTTCCATCAACATTCAGAACACTCTGAAATCATTACACTTCATCTAGGTGCACTCAGATTCATCCCTTTCCTTTCTATTCTGCATAATTTCTTCATTTACTTAGTTGTTTGCATATCACAGTGTGTTTTCAAACATAGCTTTAATTACACTTTTTCTTTCATTTTCATTCATTTAGATCAATCAATTGCATTTAGTTAGCTTCATTTAGGTTAGACAACATAACACATAACATTAAATTGAATGAACCATTAGCATTTTTGGCCTACTTCTCTCCTTTTAGGTGAAAAACCCTAGAAGAGTTAGAGAAGCCCTAGGAACCAAAAATCAATGGTTCATTTTGGTGAACTCGATGTTTGAGCACTTTGCATTTCTGATTTCATTTACATATTGCATCCTAGTTTTCATGTGCATTAACATTCAATTAGTACATTGTTTTGTTTTTGCATTTTAGAACATTTTATCTTGCATTAGTGAAAGCTTCATTTAGATTTCATTTTTGCATTGCATTTTATTGAAAATTCCAAAAAAATTGCATTCTACATCATTGTTTGCATTTTGTAGGACATTAAAATCATCTTAAATTTTTTGTAAAATACAAAAAAATTGCATACTGGGACTCATTCGCCACCCAGGGCGAATCAATCCCTCTGCACTTTTTAAACATCATCTTTGTAATCTTTTTAACATTTTTTTGCATTACTGCTTCTTATTTTTGTATTTTGTTTTACTTTCCATAATCTTTTTTTTTCATTATTTATTGCATCTTAGTTTATTTACATTATGGCATTCTCTTTCAATAAGTTTTGGAATTCATTAAAGTCATTGGTAGACATGTCCAATTGTGCCTTTGGTTGTGACCCTAATGACCTTGAACAACCTCATGCTCCTTTAACTCCTCATGATTTTCCTCCATGTGAAGTAGACATCATTGGAGAAGATGATGCTAGCATGAATAAGTTCTACAATGATTTCCTTGATAACCTAGAAGCAAATGTAGCCTTTTATCTCTCCATGAGGTCACAAGACCTTCCCACTATTGCACCTCCTAATCACTTTGCATACTTACATCCTAAATTCACTATAGGACCTATGGTTCCTCCTTCAAGTGGACCTAGTCCCTCTAACCACTCAAATTCACAACCCTTTTATGATCACAAAGTCACCAATACTCCTATCAACCTTGAAACGACATATGGTAAAGGATTCATCATCTTAAGTAAACAAGGTTGTGACACAAAACATGAACATGACATCCATCAATTTCTTGAACAACAATCAACTGAAGCACACACAATAGGACTAGGATATCAAGATCCTTCTCATCCTCATAGACATCCTCTTCAACCTAGGAGACTTTGGGATGCTGGAACAGTGATCTTGAATGCTCCTCCTAACTTAAACATTCTTCTTCCACGTGAGCAACCATTATCTCCTTCTAATGACAAGGATGTTAGGATCCCTATGGGTCCTCTTCCTACTTCTATTCATGAACAAGGTGAATCTAGCAAATGAAAACAACCTTACAAACTCAAAAAGATTAAGTTTCCTATACATCCTCCACCTGAATGTGAAAGGAGACTTCAACTACTCTTAAACAAAGGTCTTATACTTTTTCCACCTATGAATAGGTTGGTTATTCATATGAAAGACTCTAACATACCATTTTGCAAATATCATCTCATCCTTGGACATCGTACTGAAGAATGTCGGACATTGAAGGACATACTGGATAAGTATCACTTCACTGATACCGATTGTTTCCCTGTCATACCTTAAAACACTATAATCCCCTCATCATTACATAGTTGTAGAATTCCCTATTCTCACTATTGCATGATCCATTCCCATCACTCACCTTGGCTCATTCTTGTCTTTACACTTTGTGGAGGGCAAGAAGTTAGCCTTGTCCTTGTAATGCATTTGTCTTTGTCTCTTAACTATGTTATTCATTTTCCGCTTATCCATTTAAGATTGAGAAACCAATAACTTAGTTAATGGTTGACTTGCATTTGCATTACTTGTTTCTTTTCTTTTTCATTTGCATGTGTGTATCATGTTTCTCCATATCGTGCATTTGATATTCCCTCTCTTCGTACACTTCTATTCGTATCTATCTTCTTCTATATGTTGTACATTGTCTTTTTCATTTTGTTTTGTGTTCTCCTTTTGGGGATGACGCAAAGCATAGAGATGCCCTATGTCTCTTCCATGTTGACCCACAAGGTCTTTGTCTTTTTCTCTTTTTTTTTGTGTTCTCCTTTTGGGGATGATGCAAAGCATTGAGACCGAAATGTGTCCTTCATGTTGACCCAAAAGATTTTTCATTTTCTTTCACCTTTTCATTTAATTTCATTTTGCTTGTGTTTTCCTTTTAGGGATGATGCAAGGCGTGGAGACCACAATGTCTCTTCCATGTTGACCCAAAATGGATTTTATTTTTCCTTTTTTTTCGCTCTCTGTGTCATTCTTCTATTTCTATGTGCTTTGGGGAACGATGACAGTTCTGAGCTCTTTCATAAACACATTGCAACAATGAACATACTGACCCCAAATCCATAGATCCCTTTTTTGTTTGGTGTGCTTTCTTTTCTTGGGGGCAACTCCCTTTCTTTGTTTTTCATTTTTCCTTGACATGATGCAGCCTAACTTTGAAACATATGACTTGGCATAGGGCTTTCCAAGTTAGCTCTCATGTCTTGTTTTCTTTTTGCATTTTCTTTTCTTCTCTACTTTAAAGTAATTGCTCACAGAACGATGTGTAGCAATTCCTTTAAAGTGGGGGGCATACATTACTATTAATTCATTTTCATTCTTGGTTCCTAGAGCAACTTTGTTGTTTACGTGATGTGTTCATCACTTTGTGGATGACATTGGGTATGATGTCCTTCATAAGTGTGATCTTTCTTAGCATATTACATTCCTCTTGGTGGCCTAATGTGACACACTGCATTTCCTAAGTTGTGAATATACTATTCTTTGATTGGTCCTCTCTTGGAAACATTAGACACAATGTTCTCTAAGTGACTGACCTTGCATGAACTAAGCAAGACTCCTTTGAACATTTTTACACTTTACATTTTTTTCATTTTTGCCACCTTGCATAATGCAACTTGCATGACTGTGGTACCTTTCTTTTTGTTCATACTGCATTTGTTTCCTTGTGGTGCCTTATTAAATTTAGCAATGGGTATAACTTTGGATGGTTGAGCGGGAAGCCCACCTAGCAGCATGACTTTTCCCCATAGCCACTTTTTTGTTTGTGAGTGCATACCAACTAGCATATGTATCTTACCTTTTGGGCTTTCTCACCTTGCAGATAACTAGTTCTATGGCCCCAAAGTGAGTACATTTGGGCCTTCTCACCTGAGGGATAGTCATGTGTTTTGTTGCCCTAGAGTGATTACACATCCTCTTTTTCAAACAATCAGCCTAGATCTAATCCACAACTAGTTGGATTGACGATCGAAGCTTCATCCAATTCATCTCAACACTTGTGTGTTCCTTTGTTCTTACGTCTAGTTTTCCATGGGATCTTCATCCAGGGGGCTTGATCATCCCTCTTGATCGTTGTCATTCCATCTTGCTAACGTAAGTGCATTTGAACCCTCCTCTCGATGTCCATGGCTACTTTAGTGTGAGTTTGAAGCAAGTTCATCCTCTCACTAAAGTGGGGGCTAAATGTGCCATAGAAAAATGGCCCCTTTGTCATTTTCATGGCCTTTTAGGTCTTGTTTCATGGTGTTGGAACTATGTTGTTCTGATTTTATGTTGTAACATGGCTTGAACATGCTTATTTAGGTACTAAAACTCAAAGAACGACATCGTGTGAAGGTGTTGTGAAGTGTTGTAAAACATTTCTACATTCTTCTAGACTCCATTAATTATAATTCACCTAAAAATCACCTTTTTATTCATCAACAAGCCCTTTTTTGAAGTGTTGTAAAGTTTTATAACAAGCTTTCACGCTTTTCTAGGCACATATTCACTATTTATCCCTTTCTCATGCTTTATTTGACCCCTTTATGCTCTCATATGCTTAATTAAGTGTATTTTTTAGTATTATCCTGACAAACAACATTAAATACAACATATTACCTGACACTTTTTTTAGGTCCTAGGTGGGACCCATTCGCCATGGGTGGCGAATGAGTCCCCCTTGGCCCCAAATTCAAAATATTTTAAATTTCCTTTTGGGATTTTATTCAAAATCACTTGATGTCAGCCTGTGATGAGGTATGAACGGGTAACTAAGGCACGAGTGTGTATAAATATGTAATTTTCACCTCATTTTACATCTCACTCATTCAAGCATTTCATCTCATATTTCAAGTATTCAAGCATTTTACAACATCCTTTCAAGCACTATTCAAGCACTTTGAAGCATCCATTGACATTACTTCAAAATTGTATCATCAAGGGTTTCGTAAGTTAATAGCAATTGCATGTTGTTAGTTTATCATTCCTTTGCATTTCATTACTTTATTGAAGGTTTGATTACCAAAAGTGGGGTTTGACCAAGGCAAACCCCTATTCACTAACCTTAAACCATTTTTCCCTATTGCATGTTTGTTTGCAGACCTAGGTATGCATATTTGAAAATCTTTTTGATGTTGAAGATTGGTTTACAAGTCAACTTAAGTCTATTTCAAGCTTGGAGAAGGTTTTTTGTCTATTTTCTGCAGAATTGACTTCAGCAACCCGACAAGCAGACTTTTCCAAATCTGGTGTTGCAGAGTAATCTCCTGATTTTTCATAAATTTGGGAGAGGACTGATTCGCCACTTGTGGTGAATGAGTCCCACCTTAGGATTGAAAATCTGAATTTTGTTAGATTCTGGATCCCAACAAACAGAAACTTGCTCCCGATACTTTTTCACTAGGAGGAGGACTAATTCGCCACCCTGGGCAAATGAGTTCCACTGTGAAAAATCAGTAATTTCTATCAGCATTCAGAACACTCTAAAATCATTACACTTCATCTAGGTGCACTCAGATTCATCCCTTTCCTTTATGTTCTGCATAATTTCTTCATTTACTTAGTTATTTGCATATCACAGTGTGTTTTCAAACATAGCTTTAATTGCACTTTTGCATTTGTTTCATTCATTTAGATCAGTCAATTGCATTTATTTAGCTTCATTTAGGTTAGACAACATAACACATAACATTAAATTGAATGAACCATTAGCATTTTTGGCCTACTTCTCTCCTTTTAGGTGAAAAACCCTAGAAGAGTTAGAGAAGTCCTAGAAACCAAAAATCAACAATTCAATATTATAGGCTATATATATTATAATCTTTTATATCTTAACCATCTATTTTTTAATTTTAATTGAATCATTTATTTATTTTTTTAATTTATATATAATTTCATTTTTTTCTTTTTTTCTTTTAAGTTTTAGTATATTTTCCTTTATATCTTCCTTCATTTCTTTTAATAATTTTGGTAATTGTTCCTCAATCACTTTATTATATAATTGATCTTTATAATTCTCTTAGTGTAGTACCCCTCCATTCTCACCTGGGATGTGCAGGTAGTCTGGTTAAGGAATCAGAAGAAGAAGATGGGACAAGAGCTTCTAATGGTATTTTTTGTGAGTATGATATTATATTATGATTGCATTTAATTGGTGATGCTTTTATATAGATGCAGTATTAGGTGATGATGCAGTGAATTAGTAATTGTTCATGATGATATGAGGTGATTTGTATATCTTAGTGATGTTTTATATTCAATGTTGTAGTTGCTAATGTGGTTATGGTGAGGGGATGGCGTAGCATCACTCATTCACGAGTGCCCTGCTACACTGCGATTCCTTCTCGCGAGGTGCTTGTATTTAAATAGATATATTGTGCACAACATTGTTTGTATGCAGGGATTGCAGGTACATAGTCTCAATTCCACCTGCTTCTGCAGGACAGAGCAAGCACTTATAACCCAACGGTATAATGTTGAAACAGAGATGGCAATGAAGTCATCCCGTCCCATGATGTCAGACCATCTTGTTTAAATGGTTTTGTGCGTTCTTGTAATTGTCGTTCTTTGTGGTCGTCGTTTGTGTTTTGTCATACATTATTTATGTTGGTATTTTATAAGTTGTGATTTATTTGATTTAAATGATGGTAATATTATGTATTATAATGTTAGATTAAATTGTATTTAAATATTTAAATGTTTTATTTATTTTTAAAAGTCATGTGTTTTATTAAATGTTAATTAAATATTAAATTGTGTTTATTATTTTAATTAATTATCTTGTTGAGGATAATTATTAAAATAAATTATTTAAATAAATTAGATAATGTGCCTTGCAAGTAATGTTGTAAAAACAGAAATTAAAACAAAAAGTATTGAAGAATAGAAAAATAAATAAATAAAAGAACAGAAAAAGATGAAAGAACGAATGTGATTTGAGATTTAACTGAAAAGCTTGCTTTTAAAGATATAATTTCTTTTATTGATGATTTTTAGAGCTTTTGCAATGGAATGGTATTATCTTTTATTTTAATTGAAAATTTTGTGAGTTTTTCGCACACAGAGGTTTTATGGAGACATAGTTGCACAAGTAAATGGTTTTTTGGAAATTTGGGGAAAAATAGTTCTTTCATTCTCTTGCATTAAATTGGGAAGGGTTTCAGAATAAAGCATTGGATTCGAATTTGGGCACGAAATTCTGGAGAGACGGATTCAAGCAGGAACTGGAAGCTCGTTGTAGAGGTCATCAGAATCAAACAGGCATCATCAGATTCTCGAGAGCGCAGGACTCCAGGTTCCACTCGTTTTCTCCTTTAGTCTTCTAACTCAAAAAAAATATATAAATTAGTAAATGAATAAATACGTTTGAAAGGAGGATCTTTGTTAGAAATTTCCATAGTTGATTTAAATAGAAAACTATCATGAAGGAATTTCTATGATCTCTGAAAATATTATGTAGCTCCTTTTATAAATTGTTTATAAATGACATTGTTCTTTTAATAAATAGATTAATTTGAGTATATATATATATATACATACATTTCTAGTATATATATATATATATATATATACATATTCTTATATAAAAATATTATAAGTTGAACTAGATATAGTACAGAGAAAGTTACCTGATTTCTTATTACAGAGGAAATTATAGCCTAATTGTTTTATTGATGGATAAAAGATATATTTATATATATATATATATTTTTTGTGTTGTGGATTCACTTCTAAAAGAGAAACGGATATTATATGATATATATACTTATATATTTAAATATATCAAAAGTTTATTTCAAGAATCTGTGTTTTATCATATTATATTATGTGGAGTGATATATATATATATTTATTAAACTATATTATGGGCATTTAAAATTATTCAAATTTTTTTTTTTTTTTTAAATCGAATTCATGGCCGACTGTCATCGGCGTCCGTACCGGATAAGGGACGGAATTTTATTTTATAAAACTAAATTAATAATAAAAAAAAATTAAAATTAAAACAGGGCAATCGAATTCTGCCCATTTTTATGGTTTTGTTGGGGTTTGGGGAGGGCACGGTAGGCCGTACCCACCCCGCCCCCTGTGGCACAGACTGCTGTGTGTGCAGCAGCCCGTGGGGACTGCGCGGCAATCCCCACTTGGTCCCCTATTTACTCTTTTAAATTCATTTTTTTAATATATTTATATATATAAATATATATATATTTATATATAAATAAATATATTATATATAAATAAATATATTTTATTTATATATAAATAAATATATATTTATTATATATAAATAAATATATATATATTATTGTTTGTTTTATTTATATATATAATTATTATGTTATTTAAAAAAAAATAGAAATAAAGAAATGTAATTTTTTTTAGAAATAAAATATTAATGATTTTTTTTATTATAATAAAATTTAATGTATTATTGTAGATATATATATATATTTAATGTTCTTTGTTTTTTTTTAGAATTAAATTGTTGATGTAGAATTATGGTTTGATTTTAGGCAACAAATTATATAAATTTTGTTGAACATATTGTGTTTTCTTATATCGACTCAAAATTGAAATATTTTATGCAATTGAGTGAATTGCTTTCCTTAACCTATGAAATCGTGTGGTCTTGTTATCGTTTTCCATTTAATGGTTGTAAATTTTACTCTTGGATGTGGGAACCTGGTTGTAATTTGTGAAACTGTGTTCTAGAGGCATGTTAATGTTGAATATTATCCTCATCTTGGTTATACCTTTAGGAGTTGAAACTTATTGGTTTTATGATGGAAGGGTTGTACAGGTTGTTGAATTTTGTTATGAATTGTTGTGAGATGAGTTATGCCTCACGTGGCGTGGTTTTGAGTTATGTGCTTTATATGTTGAGTTTAACCCTTGCCTGGATTTGTTTTATGTTAGGGGTCTTAGGGAGAGTGGCTCTTCGTGGGGGCCGGCACCTTAGTTGGAGGAAGGGCCAGGAGATCCCATGAGAGCTATGCGATAACACTCTCCACTAGACACCCGTTTGCTTTGTTGCTTATTGCCTCTGGAAATGTGTTTGGGAGTGGTATGCTTAATGTGTTACAGATTCTTTTGAGAATGATTTATGAATGTTCTTTGGACTTGTTTAATTATCATTGCTTTGATTAATTGTGGCGAGTTTCTTATCTTTATCTTATTTCTTGACTCGTGAATGTTGTGGTCTATGTCATTGTAACCTTGAGGTTGTATTTGCACCATGTTGTTCTTGGAGTCGGTTTGACATTCATGGTCGGGTTTTCTTCCTTGTCACCTCTGAGCATGGGGGGTGAGTTATTTATAATTCACATGGTTGGGTGGAACGTGCTCCTCACCCGTTGGGTCCCCCATCAGCAGTCTATCTTCTCAGCATTTCTGCAGTTGGTGTTGCACCAGTGTTCCTTTGTAATTCAGATTTCATTGTATTTATATTATCCCACACGTTTGGGAAATTTGATGTAATTATTAATCAAGAGCTTGTAATGTAATATTAAAATGATGATGTAATAGTTAGGATCAATTGTAACTTGTTAAAAGTGATTCATTATGATTATATTATGTGATGTATTAATATTCTCGCTCTTGGTTATTGGATGTATCCTTATTCATGGTTTATAATATTAATAGTTATGTTGTTATCTTTTACTTTTTGTTATTAGTTGTTTTGGCAAAGTAACCTCGCGTGCCCCAGAGAACTAAGTGTGTAAATGTAATTAATATGTAAATGTAATTAATGTACAAATGCATGTTTACTTTATGTTATTTAAAAAAAAAAAAATTGTTTGCAATGTTTGTTCTCTGGGGTTTGCACGACGGGCATTACACTTAGAGTTATTTATTCATTGTTTGAGACATTTAACCTTTAACCCTTTTTATCCATTTATTTGTGTTATATCATATTACTATATTATTCATTCTTCTATTATGTTTTCATTTTATTTTTTTGCCTATTCTCACTTTTACTTCATTTTTCAATTTTCTCCCTCCCTACCCTCTCCCACCACTTAACTCTTCTTAAGTTCATTTCTATAATCATATTCTTCATTATCCTCTTCCTTTGATTAATTATTGAGTGTGGTTTGAAATATCGATTCAAAATAGCATACATGGCTTAATCCGGAAGTGTTTATTCTATCATTCACAGATTTTGAAAAAATCATACCATCTATAATCATTGGTTCATCAATATTTAACAATTATTGATTTTATATTCTTCATTATCCTCTTCCTTTGATGAATCAATGAGTGTGGTTTGAAACATCGATTCAAAATAGCATACACAGTTTAATCCAAAAGTGTTTACTCTATCATTGGTTTGTTAATATTTAACAATTATTGATTTGAATGGAGAGATATAGTTACACTTGTGTCTACTACGAATCAAACCTGATAATTTAATATAATATGTTTTATTTTTTAATATATATATATATATATTAAATTTTAAAATTTAATATATTTTAATATATAACAATTTTATATTAATAATAAGAGAAGAAACATTAGCAACATGTAATATTTAACTTTTAATGATTTTTAGTATATATTATATTTATTTTATCTATAAAATTTATTTAATATATAGGGGTGGGGGCCCTAGCTCAGTTGGCTAAATCTTTCCTGTTGTAGGAGGTTGGTCACAAGGTGTAGTCTCCCCCACCCTCGTGTACCGGAGGACGTGTCGTGCCAGCGCCACCAGTCACGTTAAAAAGTTTACCAGGCGCACTACAGTTTATACAGGTCCTGCAGTCTTAAAAAAAAATTATTTAATATATAATAATTCATAATATAGCATTTATTAAATATATTATTTATTTAAAAGTTAGTGATTAAAATTAGGCCGATTCTTGCAATCTAAAAAAAAAATATTTTAATATATAATAATTCATAATATAACATTTATTAAATATACTATTTATTTAAAATTTAGTGATTAAAATTAGGTTTATAGTTATGGATGGTTATACAGGGTCCTGCAGTCTAAAAAAAAATTATTTAATATATAATAATTCATAATATAGCATTTATTAAATATACTATTTATTTAAAAGTTAGTGATTAAAATTAGGTCGATTCCTGCAGTCTAAAAAAAAAAATATTTAATATATAATAATTCATAATATAACATTTATTAAATATACTATTTATTTAAAATTTAGTGATTAAAATTAGGTTTATAGTTATGGATGGTGTTACGATCTTAGTTAAGATTAGAGATAGGTCTAGGATTATGACAATGGTTTAGAATTTATTGTTAGGGTTAGGTTAGGGTTAGGGATAGAATTAGAGTTAGGGTATGAGTTAGGATTAGGGTTATGTCATTAAAATAATTAAGTAACAATACTAAAACACTATAATTAACAAAACTTACATTTATTTTTTATCAAATCTAAAAAACAATAATTACAATACTGTAAAGGCAAGTACTAGCCACTACGCGACACTTGTTTATTTTAAAATAATTCAACAGTTTCTATTCTATTTTTTTTTTGCTTGCACACAAATCATTTCATATTCTAGAATTAAACTAAATTTTGACTTTCTAAATTAAATTAGGAATGAAAAAATGATAACTCTTGGCGTATTTTATATATATTAAAAAAATGATAACTCTTGGCGTATTTTATATATATTAATATTTAATATATGTATGCTAGTTATATATTACATTTTTAACAATAGAGATCATTTCAATCTCTTGCATCCTTCTACAATTTTCAACCAAACTTAAAAAGTTAAAAATAAAATGAAACCTATTAAAAAAGTAAAAAATCAATTCATAATTTATTAAATTTCTTAATATTGAAAAAAAATTATTAAAAAAATTATTATATATATAAAATAATTATTAAAATTAAAATTTTAAAAGATTTAAACATATAATTTATTATTTATATGTTATATTTATCATAAGAAATCTAAAAATCTAAGTTTAAAAAAAAATTAAAGAAAAAAAATTGCATTCTTATCCTACCTTTTCTTACTTTAAAGTTAAGATTGGATAAGAGAGTGGTTTTCTTCTTTAATTACATATTATATTTTTAATATTTTAGAAAATTTGACAGTTGAGATCATTTCAAACTAAAAAATAGAAACCTAAATAAAAAAGAAATATCTTAAATTTACTTTACACATAAAAAAGTATTCAATATTTAAAAAAAAAATTTGAAAGCATTGCAAAAAGAAAAAATAATCCATATTATATTTTAAAAAATAATGTATATCTCTAGAGAAATATTTTAAATTTAAGTATTTATTAAAGAAATTATTTTACAAAAATACAACTTAGATATACAATCTAATATAAAAGCTTTCCATAATAAGTGCACATCTAAAATAAATTTAGAATTATTAAATTAAATACAAAGAAAATATAATAAATTTATTATTACACATAAAAATAAGTTTTTAAATTAATATATTTAAACTACCATACTTATATTTAACAAATTAATGCACACTAAATTTTATCATAAAATTAGGGTTATGGTTCACTTAGAATTCTAAGATAAAGCTTGGAGTTAGGGTTAGGATGATTGGAGTTAGATCAAGGTTACAATTAGGGGTTAATGTACAATAAAAGATAGGGTTAAGGTTAGGGTTAGGGATCAATTAGGATTAAGATTAAATTAGGGATAGGGTTAGGGTTAGGGATCAATTAGGATTAAGATTAAATTAGGGATAGGGTTAGGGTTAGGGATCAATTAGGATTAGGGTTAAAAAGGGTTCAATTAGGGTTAAGGTTATGTTAGGGTTAGGGTTCTTGATTAGGGTTTAATTATGGTTAGGATTAGGTTAGGGTTCAATTAGGGTTACAGTTAACATTAGGGTTGTATGATATAGCCTGGGCTAAAGGTTATGGTTAGAGTTAGGACTCAACTAGGGTTAGGAACAAATAGGGTTTGGGCTATAGTTGGGGTTCAATCAAGGCTAGAGTTTAATTAAGCTTAGGGTTAAATTAGGGATAGGGTTATGATAGGGTTAGGGTTCTTGATTAGAGTTTAATTATGGTTAGGGTTAAGTTTCAATTAGGGTTAGGGTTAACATTAGAGTTATACGATATAGCTTGGAGTAAAGGTTGTGGTTAGGATTGGGGTTAGGGTTAAGACTCGACTAGGACCTTAGGAACAAATACAATCTAGGTTAGGGTTGGGGTTCAATTAGGGCTAGAGTTTAATTAGGGTTAGGGTTCAATTAGGGTTAAGGTTTTATTAAGGTTAGTGTTCACTTAGGGTTATGGTTAGGGTTCAACTATAGTTATTTTAATTAGGGTTATAGTTAGTGTTAGGCTTCAATTATGGTTATGGTTAGGGTTAGGGTTCAATCAGAGTTAAGGTTATGTTAGGGTTCAATTAGGGTTAAGGTTATGTTTGGGTTAGGGTTCTTGATTAGAGTTTAATTATGGTTAGGGTTAGGTTAGGGTTCAATTAGGGTTAGGCTTAACATTAAGGTTACTGTTGACGCCAAAAATTGACGAAGTAATAGTGCCTTATAGGAAACTCAGTTCAAGGGGGACCCTTTTGCGCCAAACTGAGTGACCTCCAGATTTTAAAGAAGCCGACTTCTTCTATAATGGGTTTTGGAAAGGGAAAAGTAAACGGATATAATGAAGCAAAGTCTAATCTAAGGTAATGCGCCAAAATTTGCTGATGGGCACAATAAATCATAGATTTAGGGGCCTGAATGGTGTTGTCACGTTCCAAAACATCGAAGACTTAAAGCTATAGCATAAACAATTCATTTACTGACATAAAATAGTATTGCATACATCCTTACTACTAAGAAGAGTCATTTAGACATGATTTAGATAAGCAAGCTTGTATTCAATATATAGAAGTTCTGTCAAATGAAATGCTTAAGACAATATAAAGCACAGTTTATAGTTTAATCAAAACATGAAAAACAGAAAGGCTGAACAGTTGGCACAGTCTAAAATTTTCTTGCAAATAAACATATAAAAGAGGCCTGGTGTCTCTTGCTAAAACTAGTATCCTTTCTCCTAAAATTTCTTGGACCCTTCTCTCATTGACCGAGAGAGTATATATAGCAGGAGAGAAAATTCCCACCGCTTTGGAGAGCTGTAATAGAAAATATTTCCCAATCCCCTGCAATGATGCCTGAATCAAAAGATTCCCCAGACCGTTACAATGGCAACGAGTTGGAACACAGCATCTGGACATCCAGGTGCAGGCGTGCCCTTCGCAATGATGGCAGTGGTCCCAGCCAGGCTCGAGGTGACAAGTGTCATCCACCGCTTCAAACGACCATGACGAGCAGCACCCAATAGCATAATTTCCCTCAGCCAGCCTATCGCCCGCTTCAAGGATCAGTTGTAAGGCACGTGGCAGCCTGTCGCTGCCCGAATGAAAACTCCTCTCATTGCTGCCGAGAGATTGCGAAGAAGCAACACGTGTCCAATGGGCTGAGGTCCTTGTTGCAGTGGAGAGAAAGCTGCATCAACCGGGTGCGAAAGACGCGTGGCAACGTTTCGTAGCCCGCGGTTGTTCACCTCCTTGCTGTGTTGAAAGAGCTGCAAACGGTTGCCACCTAGCAGGAGGTGGGGCCTGCCAAAAATAAAAGAAGGTCTGCAGAAGCATTTCGCAGCCCGCAGCTGCTTATTTCATCCCCGCATGAGAAGCTTGCGATACGCCGCCACGTAACAAGATGTGGGTCCCTCTGACAATCCTTAGAAATGATGGCCCCCGTAGAAGGCCTTCGCAACCCGCACGAAGCCCTTAAGGAAACAAGAGAAAAACCTTCCGCTTGTGTGACACGTGGACACCCAGCGCAGCCTCCCAGGACCCGAAGGAGAAGCCGTTGCCTGAAGCTGCGAAGAAGAGATGCGCCAAGGGGTAGATCAAAACTCGATGAAAAGCCGACTAAACTAGGCGACGCACAGGCCGGCGCACACACATTTACAAAAGAAACCCGAATGGAGCTGTTTAAATATTTATTTTAACAGCTTTGGCGACTATCAGGGGTGTTTTAGATAAGGAACGGAGAACCCAAAAACTCTCTAGTTTTGTAGACCAGAGCTTTTATCCTTAGGGCGAATGGAATCAGAGTTTGGAAAGAGTAGCTTGCAAGGGCGACCATTCACTTTTGGACGGCTTTGCCATGCTGCGCAAATTTTCTTGTGCCCCGCAGAGATCGATAGCTTCCTTGTGAGGCAGCACCTCAGGTAGGCTGGCGCCTGCTTGGATATGGAAGAGCAACTATGAGAGCAGATGAATGATCACCTCAATATCGGCTGTCGTTGGGGAGCTGTTGAACTCCCTGAATGCCTCCGAGTCATTCTCCCTCTACTCAATAACCTCCGCAATCTGTGTGGTTGTGGCAATAGAGCCATCCTCGAGGAACGGGGACGATAGCCCCATTTTGCCTAATTTGGAGAAACTTCCCCGAATGCCATCCAGTGCCTTACCTAAAAAAGTCGCCGCTGCCTTTGTGCGTTGGAAAGCGGAGTGACAATGAAGGAATTTATTGGCTGTTTGGGCAGTAATGTCCCGATCTTTGATACCCACCCCAGCCAGGATTTCATCCGAGACGGAGTATAGCTTGTTGAGCAAGTCCCTTGCCTCGGGAACCTTCTCCAGGATGGAACATGGGAACTGCTCAATTGTGTCATGGGCCTCTTGATTGAGCCTCGATGCCTTGTCGATAAAACGGAGGGTAGGCTGCAGTGTTAAGAAAAAGGCCTTGACTTTCTCCCAATGAGAAATGTACAATTTCCTAACCAGCGGAATGACATCAGGTTGGGCAGGGGCAGGTAACAGAGAGGCTTTAAGCGAAGAAATCTCTGCGTCTCTTGAAATAAGGGCCTCAGGTAATTCTGCCTTCTTCTTTTTCTCGGATGCAAACTGCTCCGCATAGCTACTCATTTCTTTATTCCAATTCTGCTCAGCTCGGGAGTGGTTCGCTGATTGCTCCTCCAGAGAAGCCTTTGCCTCTCGAAGCTCCTCTTCCAGTTTAGCCTTCGAGCCTTTAAATTCGGCCTCTTTCTCTTGTATTCTTTGCTCACACTGCTCTTGTAGGCACTCCAACTCCTCACCCTTTTGTGCCATCCCCTGACTATACTCAAGGCGGACGCGTTCAAGCTCTTCCTCTTTTAACTATAGGCTCTGTCGCGTTGCCTGGTTCTGGCTTTGTAATTCTTTTACTAAGCCTGGGTCAGCAATCTGAGCTTTCGCAATTTCACCCTGAAGTCTGTTCCTTTCATTCTTTGCTCTCAACGCCCTTTCAGTCATTCGGGCGATATCTGCCTCTAAGGATTTCTCCTTTGTTTCCAGAAAACTCACCCTTTCCTTGGTTGCCCTGAGCTGCTCATCCTTCTTCTTTAACTGGCGACCAGTTTTGAGGAAGTCGGAAGTGACCACCCGTTGCGTCTCCTCCATGATCTCGACTTTATCTTGTGGCCGGGCTACTTTCATGTCAAGTCCGACAGTATAGATCTCATAGTCTTCGGGTTGCATTTCTCCCTGAGGCTTGCTTATCCTTGGGTACATGGTTACGAATTTTAATTCTTGTCGGGCCTCATCATACGAAGCTTGTACTCTAGGCTCGGTGGGAGCATTGTCATCCTTTGCCTTGTGTCACCTCATTCTATTTGCGCGTGCCTCTTTTTCACAATCTATTTGTGCTATGAATTCGGTTGGTGATGAAACTAGCCCACCTGCGAAAGGAACACCAGAAGGCAGGGCATAGGGATAGGTAACTTTCATAGGCGCACACATTTTATTTTTCTGGAGGGTGACTGTTTGTGGAGAAAAGTGTGGCACGTTCCATAGCTTGGCCTGAGAACTATCAGCAGGGCTAGGCATTTGTAGCAGCTAAATCGGAGGTTCAGTCGTAAGGCTCATTGGCTAGAAAAGGGGAGTTGTTGACTGGGTATCAGTTTGTTGCAATGGAAGAGGATCAGTAAGCATAGCGGAAAAAGAATGGGGGCCGACAGGGGGAACTTTTTTTGAAAGCGAGGCAAGGAAAGTCTGGGCGACAGCTGCAGGCATGAGCACACTCAGAGGAGTGATTACGAGCAGGTGGGCTTGCGAAAACTGGGCGAATCCAACCGAATAAGTTGGACCGAAAGCAGAAGGTAGAGGGCTCGGACCCATGGTAGGAGTTGCTAGTGAAGCAGGGGTGGATGCGAAGGAATGAGATGAAAGAGAAGAAGGAGCAAAATGTACCTGTTGATTGGTCGGCGATGGTTCCAGGATCATCCGTGACTCGCCCGCAAACTCTAGCATTTGGATAGCAGCGGCTGAATCTCCTCCGGTGGGTTCATGCGAAACCCCTCCGATAATATTTTCCGTGCGTTGCCTTTTAGCAGGCGGACACTCACTAACTTCGGCAGTCGGATCCTTCTGTTGAGGTGTTAGCCTAGCTAGTTTAGCGGCCCAAGTGCGTGTATGCGAGCCTCTTGATTTATTAAACCGTATGTTCATGGCCACATAGGCGGCATGCCCGGAGACGTTGCCCCCTTGCGCTGAAGAGGATGATACCGCCGCTTCTTCTTCATGGTCTTCGGATCCCTCTCCCTCTTCGCTCCTTTCAACACTAGAGCTTGAGCTGGGGTGGCCTTCATTCCACCATCTGTCGAATTCCTGGTCGTCCTTCAGCTGATTATAAGGAGCATCCAACTGTGCTATTTCCTGGCGATATTTCCACAAAGCTCTTATTTTTTCATTATTTCATTCCTCACCCCTCTTTAACTTGTTGTACATGCTGTGTTCCATGGGAAGATTATCCCTGGCCACGACCATAGGAAAGTAGAACTTGTGCCATGGGCCCCTAGTGTCCGGCGTAGGGATTTGCGCTAATTCAACAAAATCCTCCTCTCTATTTGTCCGCGGATTAAGCCATTTTTCCCAGTATGGTCGGGAAACATGGGTAACTTTCATATGTGGCTCTGGTAAGTCATTGAAAGGGTTGTATTCCCACTTATCATTTATCAGTACCAACCCTAGATGTGTCAGCTTCTCTTCTAACAACTTGTGCGATTGTTTTTTAACCAGAGTTACCGACTTGAAACTCTTCAGACAAGTGAAGAATCCCTTCTTCTTGACACTTTCGCTGCTACAGAAAGTGAAATCAATGAAACTCGATCAAAACTCAATGAAAAGTTGACTAAACTCAGTGACGCACAGGCCTGCGCACACACATTTACAAAAGAAACCCGAAGGGAGCTGTTTAAATATTTATTTTAACAGTTACATGCTATAGGTTGGGGTAAAGGTTACAATTAGGGTTGGGGTTAGGGTTATGACTCGACTAGGGTTAGGAACAAATAGGGTTTAGGTTAGGCTTAAGGTTCAATCAAGGATAGAGTTTAATTAGGGTTAGGGTTCAATTAGGGTTAGGATTAAGGTTAGGGCTCTATTAGGGTAAGTGTTCACTTAGGGTGGTTAGGGTTCAACTATACCAATTTTAATTAAGGTTATAGATAGTGTTAGGGTTCAATCAAGGTTAGAGTTAGGTTTAAGGATAGGTTATGTTAAGGGTTCAATTAAGGTTAGTTTAATTAGGGTTACAGTTAGGGTTCACGTATGGTTAGGTTTTTTATTAGGGTTCAATTAAGGTTATGGTCAATGTTAGGGTTAGGTTTAGGAATGAAATAGAATTAGGATTCAATTAGGATTCAAGTTTATGATTAAGGTTTGATTAGGCTTATGATTAAAATTAGTGTTAAATTAGGTTTATGGTTAGGGTTATAATTCATTTAGGGTTAGAGTTTTAAATTAGGGTTCAAGTAGGGTTAGGGTTAAGTTTAAGGTTAGGTTAGGGTTAGATTTCAATTAGGGTCAATTAGGATTAGGGTTAGGGGCTCAATTTGGGTTAGGGTTCAAGGATAAAGCTTGGTGTTAGGATCAAGGTTAAGGTTATGGTAGAATTAGGGCTAGCTTTTAGGTTATGTTAGGGTTGTTAATTAGGGTTTAATTATGGTTAGGGTTAGGTTAGGGTCAATTAGGCTTAGGGTTAACATTGGGGTTATATGATATAGCTTTGGGTAAAGGTTATGGTTAGAGTTAGGACTCAACTTGGGTTAGGAACAAATAGGGTTTTGGTTAGAGTTGGGGTTCAATTAGGGCTAGAGTTTAATTAAGCTTAGGGTTCAATTAGGGATAGGGTTATGATAGGGTTAGGGTTCTTGATTATAGTTTAATTATGGTTAGGGTTAAGTTTCAATTATGGTTAGGGTTAACATTAAGGTTATATGATATAGCCTAGTGTAAAGGTTGTGGTTAAGATTAGGGTTAGGTTAGGACTCGACTAGGGTTAGGAACAAATAGAGTTTGGGTTAGGGTTGGGGTTCAATCAGGGCTAGAATTTAATTAGGGTTAGGGTTAATGTGAGGATTATGATTTAATTAGGGTTAAGGTTTGATTAGGGTTAGTGTTCACCTAGGGTTACGGTTAGGGTTTAACTATAGTAATTTTCATTAGGATTATAATTAGTGTTAGGCTTCAATTATGGTTAGGGTTAGGGTTCTTGATTAGAGTTTAATTAGGGTTAGGGTTAGGTTAGGGTTTAATTAGGCTTAGTCTTAACATTAGGGTTACACGTTATAGGTTGGGGTAAAGGTTATGATTAGGGTTGGGGCTATGGTTAGGACTCAACTAAGGTTTAGGTTAGGGTTAGGGTTCAATCAGGGCTAGAGTTTAATTAGGGTTATGGTTCAATTAGGGCTAGGGTTAAGGTTAGGGTTAGGGTTTAATTAGGGTTAATGTTTAATTAGGGTAAGTGTTCACTTAGGGTTATGAATAGGGTTCAACTATAGCTATTTTAATTAGGGTTATAGTTAGTGTTAGGGTTCAATTATGGTTAGGGTTAGGGTTCAATCAAGGTTAGTTTAATTAGGGTTCACTTATGGTTAGGTTTAAGGTTTAAGGTTAGGTTATTCTAAGGGTTCAATTAAGGTTAGTTTAATTAGGGTTCACTTATGGTTAGGGTTTCAATTAAGGTTATGGTTAGTGTTAGGGTTAGGTTTAGGGTTGAAATAGAATTATGATTCGATTAGGATTCAAGGTTATGATTAAGGTTTGATTAGGCTTATGATTAAAATTAGTGTTTAATTAGGGTTAGGATTAGGGTTATAATTCATTTAGGGTTAGAGTTTTAAATTAGGGTTCAAGTAGGGTTAGGGTTAAGGTTAAGGTTAGGTTAGGGTTACATTTAAATTAGGGTCAATTAAGATTAGGGTTAGGGACTCAATTTGGGTTAGGGTTCAAGGATAAAGCTTGGTGTTAGGATCAAGGTTAGGGTTATGGTTAAATTAGGTCTAACTTTTAGGTTAGCTTAGGGTTAAGATTTAATAAAGGTTACAATTAGTGTTTGGTTTCAATAATGGTTAGACTTTAATTAGGGTTACAATTATGTTTCAATTAGGGTTATGGTTACAATTCTAGGATAAAGCTTAGAGTTAAGGTTAGGTTCTAGGATCATTGTAACCATGATCATCATTATATCTCTCACCTTAACAATAACCTTAATCTTAATTTTATATCTTACCCAAGACTAATTCTAATTCTACCAATAACCTTAAAAATAACTATAATCCTAACCCAAATCCTAATACCAATTCTATATGTAAACCTAACCCTAACCCTAATCCCAATAATTAAATTAATCCCAACCTTAACCCTAATTTTATCTCTGACCTTAACCTTGACCTTAACCCTATCAATGATCTTAATTATTTCTTTAATCCTAACCCTAACCCTAATTGTGATGATAGCCCCACCCCAAACTCTAATTCTATGTCTAATTGTAACCCTAATATACAACCCTAAACCTAACCGTAATTTATAACCCTAATCCTAACCCAAATATAAATTCCATCTTTAACTGTAGCCATAACCTTAAGCATACCATTGATCCTAATTTTATCTCTAATTGTAACCTTAACCCTAACCTTAACCCTATCCCTATCCCTAATTTTAAGCCTAACCCTAATATCTAACCCTAAATTTAACCCTAATCCTTATCCTCACTATATTTCTAAACCTAATCCTTTTTATATATGCTAACCCAAAACCTAACCCTACCCCTCATTTGTAACACTGAACCTAACCATAATGATCATCCCAATACTAACATTTACCACAAACTTAACCCTACTATTATTAACACTAAACCAACCATAATCCCAAATTTAACTCTAACCCTAACCCTATCTCAAATGTTAATCCCAAACATAAACTTTAGCCCTAAGCCAAACCCTATTGTTAACTTTAACTATAATCCTAACCCTATACATAATTGTTAACCCCAATCCTAACCCTAACCTTACCATAAACCCTAACCCTAACCCTATTGTTAAATCTAAATCTATTTCTACCTTTGACCCTAACCCTAATAATTTTGTCTTCCATGTTGCGCTGTGAATGCTACTAGCATATATATATTAATTTATAAATAATATATATATAAATGCCAAGAGATATCCTTCTCGAGGCGTCTATTGCACTTTTATGTGACTAATTGATAAAAATAGACACCTCGAGAAGGATATCTCTTGGCGTTTTTATATATATTATTTATAAATTAGTATATATGCTAGTAGTACTAAGAGTAGCAACAAAGGAGAAACACAAAAAACTTAAGACATAAGGTCACCAAAATTTATGAGTTTTATAAACCCTTCTTGATATTAGATCTTATGTTGTGAATCTTGATAAAAAAATATTTAGCATTTTGTAGTGATTGTGAGAACTAGCTTAGAATATAAAAGTAGGAAACAAATGAAAATCGTAAGCTTCCTATTCTAAAATATTACAAGCCTTAGATAAGCATGCAAATGGAATTCAAATAAAAACATAAAACAAAGAAAATAAATACCATGAAACTCCATTGCAAAGTATGATTTTCTCTAAGTGATTTGGGATGTGGATGCACTTTGCACAAAAAGTTACCTATTTTGACATCATATAGTTAGTATAAAAGTGTATGGATGAAATGCATAGAATAGTGTATCTATTTATAAATTTTTGGGAGGGAATATGGACAATGGAGATGTGATGGGAAGATCAATAGAGGAGAATGGATGAGAATATTTTTTAAGATTGAGGAGAGAATGAAGGGTTGTGATGGAATTTGTTTGAAAATGAAGGGATAGTATTAAATTAACTAAAAATAGTAAGTTGTTACAACCATAGGAATATAGTGGACAAGTGCATTTAAGGGATCCTTTATTCTTGGTATTTGGTGGAGAGAATATAGCTCAATTAAATAATAAAATTATTTAATTATGTGTGAGGGAAATCAACTAACTAAATAATATAATTATTTAATTAGGTGGGGTACATTAAGTGAAATGGATTAACTAAATAATGTGATCATTTATTTAATTTTAGACAAGGTTGTATTGGGAATAAAATTATGACTAAGCGGCACCATTTCAAAGAAGAATAAAAATTGGTTGCCTCAATCTCTTAGAAGAATAAGGATGATGTTGGAGGTGGTGCTCCCTCAAGAAAGATTTGTTAGGAAAAAGGTGTCTCAATCTTGCAACTACAAAAGGTTACTATCTATAGTAAGTTTAAATTTGAGCGGATCCAAAATTTTACCCAAAGCTACATAATATCCAAATAAACATGTTGGTAAAGTTTCGACCCAAGATCATACTTGGCTTTCAAGATATTAAATTTTCTATTTTAAAAAGTTTTAGAGTAAATTTTGAGGTACTTAGAGGTTATTTTTAGGCCTAAAAGTGGTTTTACCAAAGAAGAAATGTATAGCTTGATAGAGCACTTTATAAAATTTCCAATTATTCAAATGGTTCATCAATCAAACTCTTAGATCAAAAGTAATGGCATTTAGAAGTTGGGTCTCCTGAATTGAAAAATATGAAAATGTATTGGACACAAAAAAGAGTTGTAAGGGGGAGTCACATGTGTTGACGTGGTTTTTGACATATCATAGGGAATGTTTTATTGGACATAAGTTGGGCACCACTTTTTTGGCAGTTTCAATTAATGGTTTTGTAAATATCATTTGATGATTTCATGTATTGTATCTCCTATATATTAGATGCTTGAGATGGTGGTTATGTGTGAAAGTCTTCTAGATCTTGATTTTCCCTCAAATATTTGGTTGGTGATACTCCTATGAAAGCTTTATTTGCAAGTGTATTATAATCTTATCGATTGTTAAATAGTATATTGGGTAGCTTTTGGAGTGTGATTTTTTTCTTCTCCCAAATGGGTTTTCCCCACATAAATCGATGTGTTGTGGTATGAATGATATTTATATTTGTTTTTTATTTATTTTTAGTAACTTTTTTGAAGATTTAAAAAGTTTTACATAACCCTCCTCTCAAGACTAGTTTAGGAAGTTATTCTACTACCTTATCTCCCTTACAAGATTTTGGGCAAGGCCCAAGAGGTTTCTTGAAAAGATAAAGGAATATGAGAAGATGTGTAATTGAGGATAAAATATTATGTGAGATAAATCAAATTTGGATGTTGTACACACCATAGATAAATAATTTATTATTGATGAGGATTGGACATGTTTATTTATGTTTCTTAGATTATTAGAGTAGATGATAGTGAAGAAGATGTCATCCCTAGTCCTTTTGAAGAGATTATCACCACAAGATTATTTCATGATCACGTCATACTTGCCATCCATATTGACCTACAATATCCTAAACTCATCAATTAGGACCAACTAGATCCCCTCATCTTGGATAAATTTTACAAGGATGAGGCCATCCTACAACTTATACATTCCCATGATTGCATCCCTTGAGCAGATCATAAATAAGGCTTTCAAATCTTATTAAGCTCACCTACCTATTTCAAAGAACAGGAAAATCCTTTCAAGGAACCATCAAAATCCACACCTAATTCAAATACACCCATTAATAATGAACTCCATATTCCATTGGCTCATACCCCACTTCAAGATGGATCGCCCCTTCTTGTTGAGGAACCCACAAACATAAATTTATCTACGAAGGTAAAACCTAAGTTGACACAAGTAACAACCATTTTAGACCCTCAATTGAAAGAAGTCATCTCTATAATACTTAGAGATTATTTAGATATATTTGCATGGTTTTATGCTAACATACCTAGCTTGGATTCATTCTTGGTTGTTCACCACCTTGTGGTTCGACCAAAAGCTAAATCACTTCTCCAAAAGATAAGAAAAATGCATCCTAAGGTGGCCTTCCTAGTAAAGGAATAACTTCAAAGGTTGCTAGGTGTTGGATTTATTTGACCTATCAACTATGTAGAGTGGGTGTCTAATGTAGTTCCAATGAGTAAGAAAACTAGTGGAATTAGGGTATGTACAAAGTTTAGAGATATCAATAAATCTTTCCCTAAAGATGAATTTTCTCTTCCCAATATTGACATGATAGCAAATTTGACAGTTAGCCACAAGATGTTGTCCCTTATAAATGAATTTTTTGGGTGCAACTAAATTCAAAGAGTATTTGGGGGCCAACATAAAATAACCTTCATAGACCTTTGTGGAATATTCTACTATAGAGTCATGCATGTCAACCTAAAAAATATCAATGCCACATAGCATAGAACCATGACCATCATATTCTATGATATGACACATAATAATATTGAGGATTATATGGATGATATCATATGAAAATAAAAACATAATGTAATGCCCCGCCACGCAACCCTAGAGGAAGTTGCAATTAACTACACAAATGTACTAATTTTTTTTTTTTAAGTACAATTAACATGCAAGATCACTACCCATTGTAACAACCTCTAAGGTTACGAGATTGAGATTACTTTAAAACCCAAACAAGAAACATGAAATGAAACCATAGCATTTAATTACTTAATGATTTGAGAAACACATACATTCCATACATGATATATTACAACAAAGCGTAAGAGATACCACATGATTTTAAATATCAATAATCATTTAACAATAAGATTACAACACTCATTCCCTGGATGAGATAAATCTAATAAGCATGGTTACAAATTACATCTTCCACCTCGATAACAAATGAGGGGTAATGAATTACAAGATTCAACTGAAAAGAATAAACATGAAATGAAACTGGATCCCATGAGCTCTCCAACTGGAAATCTCATCCACATGAACAAGAAGAAGACCCAACAGATTAAGGTGCACGTTCCACCCAACCATGTGATACCCGAAGGCTCACCCCCCGTGCTAGGAGATAGTAACAAGGAATTCCTATACAAGACCATCTACCTCTAGACACAGGCTAATACATAACTGAACTGAAACAAATACAAATACAATAACACTTAACATAATAGTTACAATGCTTCCAGAGAACAATGATCATCTACGCAGTACAACAAAACTGACTTATGGTTGCCATAGAGAGAGTGTCACACATCATTTGCTATGAGTTACCCTGGCTCAACCTTCCTAGGCTATCGGACCCCCACTTCGGGGTTACCTTGGCTTGCCTCTACCAACTGTCGGAGCCCCATACAAACTGAGCTTCTCGTCTCATCTCAAGCCTTGATAAGCGCATGAGTTATGAGAGAGACATTCATTATCTTAATTAGTCTGAAAGTTTTTCATTAATTATTTTTAAGTTATCACTTACTTAAAACCTAAGTGAGTTACCCTGGCGCCCCTTTGTGTGTCGGACCCCCACAAAGAGCCACTCTCCTATCGACACACACACGGTACAAAACCACAATTCAATGGGTAACTAGATAAGACAACCACTCCAATCCAAGGAGGCCACATATAACAAAACCCACTCCAAACACTTGGAGGCTACAAAACACATAATCCACTCCTTCCAAAGGAGGCACAGACCACATAAGCCACTCCTAATCCAAAGGAGGCACAAATCATCCCCGTGAAAACTGGGTGAAACAACATGATACAACTATACGCACTACCCAAGACAATCCAAAGGTTGGTTAATATTTTACAACAACCCACACAATTAACTGAAGAGCCCCATCTGGAAGACTTACATAAACAAATGACTCAATTGCCCAACATCGAGAATGAATGAAAACATCACTTAGAACGCATTTTAGGCAACTCAATAAACTAATGTTAGGATTTCCTAAATCCAAGCCAAGCAATGACATAGTGCATGTAATCAATTAAATAATTAACATTATTTGCACATACTCAAAAGTAAATCAAATCACTTTGGCAACATTAAGGAATTTAAAATTAATAATTTAATTCCATTTGTTCAATCATACATAATGATTAAAATCAATCTTTTTAAATTAAATATTTATTATAAAAACAACTTTTTGCTTCTATTAAAGTAACAATAATCATCTTAAATAATTTATATTTAAATATACATATAAAAGTATATACTTAATGTATATACCAATATATATACATATTTAAATATATATATATATATATATATATTAATAATATATAATAATAATTTATATATATATATTTATATATATATATATATATATATATATATATATATATATATAAATATATAAAAACATATATAAAAATTTATAAAAAAAAAAAAACCTAATCTAAAGCAGCCTGCCCCCTGGCTGCTACGCAGCCTCCCCCTCATGGGGTCCCTTCCTGTGGGGGCAGCGTTGGGTACTGCCTCCACAACCAACGCCTCCCATATGGGGGCGGCTATGGGGGCAGCCCCCACCCCCAACCAACAACGATTTTTTTTATATTATTTTATTTAAAAATAAAAAATAAAAAAAAATACAGACTCCTCTGTGGCTGGTAACTTCCAACAAAACAGCATGAGTTTGACAGAAAAACTTCTGGGTAGTTCATTTTTTTTTTAAAGAAAATTTCCCAGAATAAGATTTGTACAAATATATATAACATATAGGTGTATATATATATATGTTTCCATTTTAGAGACTAATTGGGCAAATTTTCAATAGGAAAAATACATAAGAAGAATTCTTTTGGCACAATTTCATGATATCAAATTCTGAAAAATTCCTAAATTCTCATACAGAAATTTAAATGCTTTTCTTTTGTTTCCTCTTTCATTTTCTATTGTTTAACTTGGAATTTTCAGCTAAAAGAGATTGTTTTTCTTCAAGAAATCTAAATGCTTTCAAGATTTGACAAGGTTTTCAAATTTGTTTTCCAAACAAGCTTTCAATAATGAAGATCCTAAATTTCAAAACAATAAACACAAACAAGAAAGAACCTGTTGGAAACTTGAAGAAGAAGACTGAAGTTGAGCTGCAATTTCCAATTCTTCCAAAGCTTTTCCAAAATCTTTACCCAAATCCAACAATGCATAACCCAAACAAGAATACCTTCATTTTCCTTTTAACAACAATTTTTTTTCAAAAATGAAAATCTTCCCCAAATTTAGTCAACTTACCTAAAATATCCCATCCACCATAGTTATTACTCCCACTATGCATTTTGGAGATATTTTGTTTTTTGAAAATTTAACTAAAATCTCTTTTCAACAAGAATTTAAAAAATTTCTTTTCCAAATAGACTTTAAAACTTTTAATAATTTCATTTCAAAAGAATTTACAACTTTTAAAACTTTTAATAATTCCTTTTAAAAAAGCATTTGAAACTTTTAAAAATTTATTTTCAAAAGAATTTAAACTTTTAAAATTTTCTTTTTCAAAAATCATTTAACACTCTTAATTCCCAAAATGGCTAACTTAATTCAATTCAACACAATTAATTTAATTAATCAATAAAATAAATCAATCCAATATTAGATCATTTTATTAATTAAATTAAATAACATTTATAACATTATAACCATATAAATTTAATAAACAACTTAGATACATAAAGCCATTTATTTACCTTTTTCAACTTGCAATTTAAATGAAATCAGGGAGAGATGAACAACAAGAAGCAACTTAACCCGACTAAAACCCGACGACACACTATGACTAGGATGATGACTTGGCACGAAAAACCTAGCTACTATCTCCCAATCGAATATCGTTGGCCAATGGACACGCTCAAACCTGTGAACCAGGTGGAGTCGATGTCCTATACCTGTCAACCTGCAAACAAGGAGTATATCGAATATGCATATATATATAATATGATCAAACACACCGTGAAGAGGAAATATCGGAATCGTAGGGCGCTCGCAAGCGAGTGGTACAATCCCGTCCCCTTCACTAATACAAAATTACTGACATACGAATCTAACATCAATAATATGATCAAAAGCATAAAGCATTGTTAATTCAATATCTGCTAAGCTAATCCAAAGCATGCCATAATGATAACATCAGAGTAAAATACCATCACATCAAAATATAACATTCACATTGCTTTACAGTTAGCGATCAAATAGTAACCAAGTACCAAAGTCAAAGTACAAACAGAAACAACCAAACAAAGAAAAACATTGTCGATCAAAAGAGCCAAAATGGAGGGGTGCTACACATAAAATAAATCATCCAACCATATTACATTGTAGCTTCTAGAGACTCTAAGAATATAAGGTTAGACTAAATCCCAAGCAATGTGTTTTTGGAGTCACATTAGGAAAGATTTAGGGTTTATTATTTCTAGATGTGGCATGAAAGTAGATTTGGATAAGGTGGAAGCTATAATATAAATTCCACCTCATAGGAATCTCATACAAGTATGTAGCTCACAATATAAAATGGCTATTAGATGATTTATCACTCAACTAGTAGATAAGTGTCTTACTTTTTCACATATACCCAGAAAGAATGCTAGATTTTAATGGGATATATCATGCCAAGCAACATTTGACCAAATTAAATAATACATTTCCACTTTATTACTTATAGTGTAACCTACACCAAATAGGCCTCAGTTGCTCTACATCTCAGTTACACAACATTCTTTAGGTGCTCTCTTAATACAACACAATGACTAGGGATGAGAGAATGTCATCATAACCTCAACAAGACATTAGTGGGATGTGAGCTCAATTTTTCTTCCATGGAGAAATTTTACCTGGTAGTAGTTTTTACCTCACAAAATCTCTACCATAACATGCTTAATGCTACTACTCATCTCATTTCCAAAGTTCACCCTTTGAAATACCTATTATCCAAAGCACCCGTTACTTATAGAATGGAAAAGTGGGTCATAATCCTTAGAAATTTTGATATTAAGTATTTCAATTAGAAGGTAGTTAAAGGGAAAATTCATTTTAGATTAGTTAGTCAAGGCTCCAATTCTAGACCATGATCTTTTGATCACAAAATTTCTATATGAATCCATCCTTCACATTAAAGAATCTAAACCATGGATATTATATTTTGATGGATCCTTTACTTCATATAGCTCAAGTGATAACATCACTTTCATCACCCTTCACAATGATTTCATCCCAAAAGAATTATGCATTGAATTTCCTTACATAAACAACATAGGAGATTATGAAGCACTAGTATCTGGTCTAAAGATGGTAGTATAATGGAACATATAGTATTTATAGGCATTTGGTGATCCCCAATTAGTGAAGGATGACAAAATTGTACCTTATAAATGTACAGTGGAAAGTCTTAAGAATTATTTCCTATATATATCTTGTGAGCAAGTTCCTTACATTAATAACAATTTTTTCAATGCAATGACCACTATTAGATCTCTTTTGGATATTCTTGATGAAGCACATGAATATTCATTTTTTATCAAGAAAATCCTCATCCTTTCTTATGATATCCATGACTTTGACATGATATACAACATTCTTGGTCCCCACGCTCCCTAGTATAGTAACATCTATGATTCCCTTCAAATCCAAATCATCCATATGAACCTATCACCAACCAAATTCAAAATCCCTTATTCAACCCACCTCTCATTACACCCTTGTTGGTGTCACACTCTATTGTAGGGGTTAATATGTCACTTTTCTTAGATGTCTCAATTCAAACAATAGACTAAACTAGCACTTTAGGAAGTCTACAATGACAATTGTTGTGCTCATATGAATGCCATGATCCTAGTGAAGAAGATCCTTTCAATATGATATTATATGGCCTACCATAGAATCAAATATCTATCAACATGTAAAAATGATTAACTTTTCAAAAACATGGAGACCTAATTCATGCACCATCACAAGCACTCCAACCCATGACCACTCCATAGCCCTTATCTACATGTGACCTTGAACTTATTTCAAATATTTATCCTACCTCCTCCAATGGCCATAAATTCATTATTACCAATATCAATTAATTTACCAAGAGGTTAAAATTATTCCCACTTACTTTTATTAATAATATGTAGATTTGGGGTGGTGGGCCTAGCTCGATTGGCTAAAGCATCCTGTTGCAGGAAAGAGGTCATGAGGTCTAGTCTCCCCACCATCCCCATGGTATCGGAGGGCGTGTTGTGCCAATGTCACCGATCACGTGAAAAAAGTTTACTAGGTGCATTGCAGTTTATAGGGGGACGAATACCCGACTGATTCTTGTAGTCTAAAATAAAATAATATGTAGATTTCAAAGTTTATCCTCAACCATCTCATTTGTCATTTTGACATCCCATTTACCATTATCATAAATAAAAAATATATATTTCAAAAACCATGAGGTGTGATACCTATGTGATCGATTCCATATCAAGCATTAGTGGTCCACCCCATATTACCCATAATGTATTAGCCAAACTAAGGTGTCCAATAAAACCATCATAAAAATCTTTAAGAAAATTATCAATCACGCTAGACATAACTAGCACCTTCATCTTAATCCTACCCTTTCGGCCCACCATACTATAATTCATACTCCCACAAGTGACACCCCATATTCCTTGGTCTATGATACCAAATTAATTTTTCCAATTGAGGTCAAGCTACCTTCTTTGCATGTCTCTTTATGCAACCTCATCCCAAAGATTGATTATTGAGTAGAATAAGTACACGAGCTTGAACCCCATAATGAGCATCATCTCACTACTCTTAATCACCTCAAAGCATACTAAAAAAGTTGCATTTTGGCTATAAAAATGCATCTACATTTAGGAATTTAAGGTCAAATACCTTGTTCTTAAGGAAAACCATAAGAATAACAAATAATATGGAGAAGAGAAAGGGAAATTTGAGCTCCAAATTGGTTAGGTTCTTATGTCATCATTGTTAATTTTAAATCAAGAGAATAAAAACTATCTACTCCAAATGGGCATGAACTAGATGAGCCCATAGATATTATACATCTCAAGGGATTCTATGCCCAAAATTTTAGCATTAGTCTTCCAAAGCCAAAAAAATAGAAAAATCAACAAAATTACACAAAACAATCAAATAAATAATAAAGAGGAATAAATTCATCTGATGGTGAAAACCACATCTTATGGTGCCTTGGGCAAGTTCCATGATGAAAACATGACAAACATGAGTCATTTATAGTAGGCAATCACTTTAGTCTAGGAGTGTACATCAATTCACATTATCTCACTCATATCAATCCACCCATCCCTTCATCCCCTTTATCTTAAATCATTCACTCAAGCTCCTCGTTTATAATTTTTTCTTACCCTTCCATAATTCATCTCATTCCTCTCCATTATCCCCTCCACATTCATCACCTACTCATCCTATCCTTCTTTTTCAGATTTCTCACCTACCAACACTCCATCTCATTTTCATTCCTACCCACATATCCCTTTTCTATTTATTTACCTCACTCCATCCCTTTGCATTTAATTTTCATCCTCATTCATTACATATTACACCTTGATTTTTCTCTCAAATGGGGGCATCCCCTTGTTGGAATTTCCTAGGGAATGGTTACCATGTATATCCCCACTTGGGCAAGACCTTTTCACCTTCATATATGTCCACATCACATCCCTTTATATCCTTACATTATAATTTGGTCCTTTTTCAAATTCTCCCCCTTCCCACCCTTTATTTCCTTCCATCTTCTTGTCCCACTCATCACCCATACACCCTTGGCTTCAACATGTCATTGAATACAAACTAATGTTTTTTTCATATTTTTTATTGATTGTTTATGTTTGTTTGTGTATGTTTGTTTCCTATAGTCTTAGAACTGCATTCATCACACCATCATGGTCATCCCCATCCTTCATATGAAGGTGTGGCTCAATAACATGAATTTTTGGATCACTATGCTATTTGTAACTTTGTTTATTTGCTAGTCCATACACACATGGTTCACCATCATCATGATCCATTATATCATGGTACATAATGCTAGTGCTACAAAAAATAATAGGTTTCTCTTTACACATGAAGTTACCTTAATAGCATTCATCCTTCATCTATTTTTACCATATCCCATCCTCCTTCCTTTCATCATTTATCCATAAAATTGTGTCGTCATAGTTGCATTAAATCCTTATGATACATCATTATCAATCATGTACATCCATGAAATATAAAATCATCTACTCCAATCATCTAAGCAACATCAATCAACATGTCCAACCCTCATCCATCATAAGTTTTATATCCATGGTGCATACATCATATCAATATGATTTCTCTCATATAATCTTTTATCCCCAATGACACATCCTCTCATTCTCCCTTATCTTTTCAAGAGGCTTCACAAGCCCCATTACACCCAAAATATCTCTTGAGGGAGCATCACCTCCACCATCATCCCTATTCTTCTAAGTCACAGGGGAAACCTGCCACTAAAGCTCCACTTCATCCTATTTTTATTATTCTTTGACACAATTCCACTTAGTCGTGACACTATATCAAAGAAGGGTTAAATGTGGACACCTAAGTTTTTCCTAGTACAACCTTGTCCAAATTTAACTAAATGATTACATAATTTAGTTAATACACTATACCTAATGTACCCTACCTAAAATTTTAATTAGTTAATTTCCCTTTCAAACATAATTTATTATTTAATTATTATATTTTACAACTCACATGGATAAAATAATTAAATAATTTTATTATTTAATTAAATATATTCCCTCCACCAAATTCCAAGAATAAAGAAACCTGTAGATGCACTTGTCCCCCACATTCCTACTATTGCAACAACTTACTATATTTAGTAAATGCAATCCTATCCCTTCATTTTCAAATAAACCCCATCACAATCCTTCATTCTCTCCTCAATCCTAAGAAAATGTTCGCATTCATTCTCCACCATTTATATTCTCATCACATCTCCACCATCTATCTTCCCTCCCAAAAATATAAAATAGGCACACTATCTTATGCATTTAATCCATCCACTTTTATATTAACTGTATCCTATGAAAATAGGTAAATTTTGTGTAAAGAGCATCCACATCCCAAATCACTTAGACAAAATTATACTTTGCAATAGAGTTTCATTGTAACTTTGACTTGTTTCATGTTTTTATTTCAATTTTATTTGCATGCTCTATCTGAGGTTTATAATATTTAAGAACAAGAAGATATTGTTTTTTATTTGTTTCCTACTTTTACATTCTAAGCTATTGCTTATAGGGAGTACCGATTTTATTAGTTAGCATTTTATGACTATAGAATGTTGTGTTAAGATTATATAGTGATTACTATGTATCCCATCTCCCCTTAAGAAAGTGGAATTATGTTTATGTTGTATTTGAATGAATGAATGAATTTTTTTTAACAACATCCACATGACCAAAGTAGCTTGTGGGACTAAGAAACAACAAAGGATCAAAACACAAACCTAGCCTCAAGACCAAAACCTTATGAATTTTTAAAACCATTCTTGATGTTAGATCTTCTACAACGGATCTCGATAAAAAAGTGTTTAGTTTTGTCTAACCTTGTCTCCTCAAACAAGGTATTTAGATTGTCCTCTCTCAAGGTGTCTTTGTAATTGATACAAATTTCATTGTGGGTTGAGAACTCCATGATGTAGTGCTATTCTATCTCCACAATTCACTTGTTGAGAAATACATATGTTATCATTTCCCACTCTTCCTTAGGTATTGTACCCTTGTTGGTTTCACACCTAATATGATACAAGCTAGTCCTTATTTAGGTTATCATTTTTTTTCCTTTCACTTAATTTCAGTTCCTATGTAATAAAAAAGAGTTGGAAAGTTTACGAAAAAATTGATAGACCTATAGAAGTTGTCATGGTATAGATAGAAGACAAGAAATAACTTCTCATATTTTTTTTAAAGGTTTATGTTTCTTTGTAGATAAGACTTAAACCCAATGCAATAAGAGGTATGGAGGGAGAATTGGCTAAAGTAAGGGTAGCAAGGAATGAGTGTAGACAAGCATGGCTAAAAGATTAAAAATATACTTATTACCAATTTTATGTCCCCAAAAACCTCAACATGGTAGGAAGGAAGCAAAGGGAGTATAGAGAAATCATTGGTAGTAAGGAGTGAAACAAAACAAACATGAGTAATAAGAGACAAAGGATATTGCTTCGAGTCATTAATTTTTTCAAGGTAAAAAATGATAATGGACCCTCAGGAGCACATATAGTTAGTGTGTTGGAATTATAGAGGATACCCATGTAGGATGGAACTAGATTTAGAGCTTGTTCTAGTAGGAAAATACATAATCTATCTCACATAAACCCATTACCATGTCGTTGTAAGACTCTTAATTTTTAAAGGATGTGAAATGATAGTTTATAATGAGGCAATAGAAAATGACAAAGGCTCTAAATGCATAATGGTGTTGGCAAGAGAAATTTTTGGGTGGAAACATTCAATTGGGAAAAGAAGACACAAATACATAATACATTTGGTTTCGAATAATAAAAATGAAAGATATGTTAAATCACAATTTGCTATTTTGCTTCATAGACCTTAAACACTTATAAAAATATATAATGAATGGAAAGGATTCTTACACAGTTCCTTAAAATATAATATCATCGTACTTCCAATATGGTGAAGTCCTTCTTTTGGGAGACTTCAATTCTAGGACAATAAATGAGAAGACTAGAATTTTATGCAGCAAAGAGGATAACAATCCTTTATGGATTGATGGAGATTAGTGGTATATATGTTCAAAGGATAATGGGGATATTAATCATTTTGGTGAAGAACTACTAAATTTATGGGGCCCTTATGGTTTGATTATTTACAATGGTATGGGTATATGGAATAAATATGTGAACTACAAATGTAAAAAACACAATGGTGTAAGTGTTGTTGATTATGTGATTTAATCTCAAAGTGTAATAGGAAGGATAACAAAGGTAGAGATAGAAGATCCTCTTGTAAAGTTAAAATAAGATCGTAGCCCAATTTGTACAATGTTGTATTGGTAGAAAAGTAATCAACATACACTAAAAGAGTGGTCTAATCACAAAACCATAGCAAAGGGAAAATTATTCTAACCCAATATAATCTATCTATCTTCATGGAATTTCTAATGAAAATAATGCAAAAGAAGGAAAATAGAATACATGATTTCAAAAACCATAAGTTAACACGTACAATTCAAGATGTTCTTGTAATGTGTAAAAGAAAAAAACTAGGAAGAAAAAAACAAGTTATTTTCTTACAAATTTTTAGTTTGATGAGGAGTGCAAGGCTATAAGGAAATCTCCCAAATATTTGGACAAAGAAGAGGTGAACACAAGTTTATACAAGAATATTGTAAAAGAAAATAAATGAGAGTACATGAATACAAGGAGAGAGGAAATTTTAAATTATTTAATGAAGAATACTCCTATAATCATTTGGAGTGAACTTTAGTAAAGAAAATAACACATTGAGAATAAGACCAAAGTTGCTTAATGGCTTGCATATGCAAAGTAATCGTATGAGCATGATTCATAAGTAGAGGCCCCTTCCATAACAAAATTATTTACTTTACAAGAGGTTAAGGAAGGTATTAAGAAGATGAGTGCAGGGAAGGCTTGTGCCAAGGTTGAGTTACATGCATGTACCGCTTAAAATGAGAAGAGAGCATCCTCGCCCCTTACATAAAGAAATTTTTCAACATCATTTAGCATGGGTTTCCAAGTGATTGGAAAATTAGCTTAGCGATACCTCTTTTTAAGAATGGTGATATAAACAATCCCTTCAATTGAAATTATGGTTGAGCATAAAATCAACAAGTGGGTAGGAGAAAAAGATAAGAGAGAAAATGGGCAAGTAGATTTTAGAAAAAAAGTTGGAGTAATAGGTTAATCATCTAATTAATTAATCATGATTAATTAATTAAATCACCTTTTACTTTTTTCACTTAAGCTAAACTTAAGAATTGCATATTTAATCATTAGATTGGCTAATAAAAGTAGATGTTGTCTCATTGCATAGGATGATGACACTTGTGATAGGCTTTAATTTAATCTTCACCTAGGGTTTAGGTCTAAGGTTTCTATCTCCTTTTCATAAGGATTGATTTTCTATTGTAATAATTCATTCAAGTTATTTGCATCAATAAAATTCTCAAGCTTATTGAGCATAATCTAGCTTTTTGATCTTTTCAATTGTGATAGGTTATTGCTTGCAGGTGATTTCTAGGTTTTGTGGGTTGAATCAACAACTTCTATATGGTATCAGGGCACTAGATCTACAACCCCCTATTCATTTTTTTGAGAGATCAGGCCTTGAACAATTTTCTAGTGCATCTTGGAGCTAAAACAACCAATATCTTTTGCTTTGTGTATTTTTGAGAATTTTTTTTTTTTGGGTTTTGTTCAAAATCACAAAATACCATCTAGGTACTTGCTAGATTTTGCACATAGCGAGTAGATTTTGCAAAAATGACTATCAAAATAGGCCACACAACTATGTTCTCTCAAGAGAAGTTTATTTTTGTTACTAAATCATATGGTCTACCTTTTGGATTCAAAAACGCTTTCTGGGTTTTGTTGACAACATCCAAATATTTTCCAAGTATTTATTAGTTTTTGCATGGAATGAGAAAAAATTTTAGAAATCAAATCAGAAGGGTCATGTTTGTAGACTGTCAGCTGACAAAATTTACCCCATTTTTCAAAAATTCATAACTTGAGCATACAATGTCTTTCTTTCAAAAACTTTATATTGTTGAAAGGTTGATTCCATCCTCTACACAGATCTCAAGGCAAATTTTCTAGAATATTTACCAATTACTTGCTATTTTTATTAGATCCTAGGTTACATTATTTTTGTTCTTTTCTTGGAAAACTCAATCCAATCTTCATGGAGGAATATGTGAACAAATCCATGCATGAAATCTTTCCTATTTACATGCTTTATGTTTATATTTTATTATTAATTTTTGCATGTGTTGCATGTTCTCCTTTTACAATTTTAGGGCATTGTAATAAATGAACTTCAATAAAGTTTCATCTGGGGGGATGCATACATAATAATTGGATTAGAGTGTAGTCACATGACATGCACTATGATCCCATCTCCATTTTGATGAAAAATTGCATGAGTTGTATGTAGATTATGTACTTTCTCTTGGCCGCATCTTGCTCATGACTTGACACATTTTGTTTCACATTGGTTCACATCTCAGATTGAGAGCCTATGGTTAATGATCCTGGATTGCATCTAATTCACATTGGGTCACATCTTAGTTTGAGGGCCATTCATTTTATGGCTAATGTTCCTAAATCTACATGGTACTTGCTCTTATGGATTAGTTTTAGTCACAAATTGGCATCAACATCGAGATACACAAAGCTTCCAAATTATTTCATCATTTATTTCCCTCTCACGGGGCATTTCTAATGTATCTATGTGATGGGTGGTGTACTTGGGGGGTATCATGGATTCCTCCATCTTTCATCACTTGATTGCATGCTTTCATCTCTTTTTGGGGAGGAGTTTTGTCCCTTTGGGTTTTCTCCTTTTCCTTGTTTATGATAGATTTCTTTTGCATTGCATTGCATGTGTACATGGGTACCTCATTAGGCCATGTAGTCGAGACCGATTCATGCACCCTTCATCAAGTTTTTAGCTACTCCCTAAGTTGATCTTAAGGGGGGTGTTGGAGTAATAGGTTAATCATCTAACTAGTTAATTAATCATGATTAATTAATTAGGTTACCTTTTACTTTATTCACTTAAGCTAAACTTAGGAATTGCATATTTAATTATTAGATTGGCTAATAAAAGCACATGTTGTCTCATTGAATAGGATGATGACACTTGTTATAAGCTAATTTAATCCTCACCTAAGGTTTAGATCGAGGGTTTCTATCTCTTTTTCATAAGGATTCATTTTCTATTGTAACAATTCATTTAGGTTATTTGCATCAATAAAATCCTAAGGCTTATTGAGCATAATCTAGATTTTTGATCTTTTCAATTGTGATAGGTTATTGCTTGCAGGTGAAATCTGGGTTTTGTAGGTTGAATCAAAAACTTCTACAAAAAGCACTCAACTATAAATCATGGTTCATTACTTTTAGGCATATCATTGAAAAAGAGGAAGGTTACTATTATTTTTTTTACTTCAAGAAAGCTTTAAACATGGTTCCTAGGAGTAAACTTGCATGTAAGACGTTGAGATAATTGTTCTTTAAAATAATAATTTTAATGTAATATGTAGTAGGCAATTGTGGTTGAATGGTGCCTAAAAACACCTGCCACACAATACTTTGCAGTCTTTGGATATAATAAATATGATTAATGGACGTGAAAAGCTGTTACGAGAATGATGGAGTTCCAAGCCGTCAGTTTTGATCACCGCCTTATACCGCTCCAACTTCTGTATAAATGTACTTAAATTCAGTAATTAATATGCATAATAGTTGTTGTTGCATGCAAATAATAGAGCTAGTTTGTCGATATTTGGTATTTCCTAATTTGATTAATTTCTTTCTTTTATTTTACCTGCATTCTGCATATATCATATTTCGGCGTGGTTCATTTTGTGCTTCCTTTCCTCTTTAGCATTCATGTTTTATTAAGGCTTTTTTCTTTCATGTAAAAGCTATTTCTCTTTTACATGTTGATTGAGCACTTACAAGGATAGAAGCGTAGTTGTTTAATTGCCTGCACTCTTAAAATAACATTTTCACTATATATTTCTTTTTTCTATCTTTGTTTAATTATTCAGCTCTTGCATTTCTTAGCGAGTCAGTATAGCATAGTTAATAGAAGGTAGCATAGCTCTCAATACGCGTATATCATCTGTTGAATTTCCCTTATCTCTCATCTTCATTGGACGTCCATCACCTGTTGAAAGCTCTCATAGCGGCATAGGCAGAGAGGTCAGTGTGGAGCCTAGATTTGATTGAAAGTTTCTCCAGCGTTTGGTGATAAAGCCTAGCAGTCTCTTCAAAATACATATTTATGATATAGTCTCTTAGTGTTGCATCCCAACAAAAGTTATATCTCCTTCAGTCATTTTGTCGAACTCTTGACATGCATTAACCAACTGTTACGTATTTCGTCAATGCTAACATACTTGGTACTTAAATATAAATCAAGTTGAACCCAACTAATAGAATGTGTGTATCAACTAATTTTCCTTCATATAGTTGATCAAATCTACAACTTGCATGCATGTTGATTTTCCTTCGTATAGTTGATCAAATCTGTAACTTGCATGCATTATGGTTGTGCAGTGAGGCAATGGAGGCATGTTTTGAGATGTCAATCCGCCCTCATGTTTTCTTGATTGTTACCAAAATCCTTTTGAACAAACCATTTTTGCGCAAATGCTTACATCCTTTCATTCCTTATGTCATGACCTGCGTCTGGTCTTGAGTTCGACCTATTCTACTTTCCCTTTCACTTCAAAATTATTTGAGAGAATGATTTAGAATTAATTTTTCTTTACTTCATTAATTCATTTATGGAGGACATGTATATTAAAAAAACAATAAACCTATTTTTTCCCCTTGTTGTTGCAACATTGATGGGACATCCTTTACTCTTATGCCATTGATGAAATGCCCCAATTCTTAGGATGGTAGCAAGATATTCACTGCATTATATGTGTAGAATTATTTGACAACCAATGGATAACCAATAGTGATGCTATTCACAAAGTTGTGTATTAAAAATTTCTCCTACTGTTGTCACGTCTATCTACTTTTTTGTTTAGTTTTAAATATGTTCAACAAACGTATGGTTTAGAAGTAAGTCAACTTTTCTTATGGTGAAGAGCTAAGTTTGAAATGGGGTGGCCATGGTTTTCCTTAAAACAACAGTTTGTGTTTATACACATGCACACATGTGCATTAAGTGGTTGTGTAGAAAAAAAGTTTTACTTAGCTCTCACAAAATTTAGGATTCAAGGCATTTCAATTCCCTCTAAGGCTTTATAATATACTCTAAACTTTTTTATTTTTCAAGTTTGTTAATATAAAACAGTGTATGCTTTTGTTGAATTTAAGGTTAATTAGATTTACACAAAGGAGGAAATGCCTTGCATCTATGCTTGACATTTGACATTGAGATGATTTCATTAGAAACATACTGATTATACTAATAATCTAGCCAGTTCATGTAGGGAAAAAATGTAAAGACGGTAGAACTATTTCAAAATTAAACTACAATCCATTGGTTAATTGCATCTGCAGTAGGTAAAGATAAGTTGAAAAGGTCGGGCATTGAATTATACAAATCTGCTTTGCTTAGAGACGTTTACTTAGAGACGTTTGGTAGGAATAGTTTTTGATGCATGAGCTTTGACATCATATTTTGTTGAAGTCGTGAACAAGGTTCTGTGCTGATGAAATAAATCATGTTCTCTTTAAGAACGTAATTAGTTAGCCTGAGTTTCCTATAACTTCTAGGCGACTTGACTACAAGAGAATGAAAACTATGGCTACAACATGCATGCCTCAGATGCCCATATTTTCAATATAGCATTATTCCTACAGAGTGAATATGTTATGATGCGTTGGAATGTACAGTAGGTAAGACATCTTTGAAAGGATAGTGTGTGTTATATTGTAGACTGCTTTGAATGCATTACCTACCTATCCAATTTGTTCAACCATATGGGATGCACATAGGCTGAAAAATTTATAAAAGTCAACAAATTTTCAATAACCACAACCATCTCTAACAATCTATCGGTTAATTGCATCTACAGTAGGTAAAGATTAGTTCAAAAGGTCCATCATTCAAGTATACAGATCTGCTTTGCTTAGATACGTTTCCAAAGTCATAATTGCATGCACTTGTAAAGATGTTTATTCTTTGTTTCTTGAGAAAAGGCACCTACTACCTTCTTTTAGCTTTTACATGACAAAATTTTCCAAGTAACACTGTTTGTTGAGTAGCATAGCTTCTTTTTAGATAATGGAAAATATTGAAGGTCACCAAAATGAAACAGGAAATTCAGTAACAAATCCAATAGTAATTTTAGATAATGATTTTGTCAGTTCAAATGTGTACATTGAAACACCAATTGGAAAATTAGTTAAATCAATTTCTGAACATTCACAAAAGATTATCCAAGAGATTGAAGAAGCAACGTACCTTACTGTTGTTGTCGAAGAAGAAGAAGTCCAACACATGGAAGATGTTGCAAAAGAGTTCCATAAAACATGTAGGAAAGTAGGCGGTTTCTGCTCTCTTTTAAAAGAAATCTACTATGATGAACAGTACGAGCAAGGCTCATCAAAGATCATTATTGAACAATTTTTACTTTTTCTAAACGATGTATATCCTTAATTTTGTAAATAACTCATATATACATACTTTGTAGAATAACAATGTATATCCATCATCAAATATCAGTAAAGATATCTTCATTGTACATATCTCATGTACATACTTTGAAAAAATAACATTGTATTTTATTTATCATATATCTGTAATGATATCTTCTTTTTACAAATAAACCAAAAAATGAATATAATTGTATATTTGTATTTTTTTTGTATAATTTCTACATGTTTTCATAATTTGCAATACTGCTTATGGACGATTTCTTAACTTTTTGAATCTTTGTACAAATATTGTCAATGAGTTCTACTTTTTGCATATCAGTTGAAGAATCTATTGGAATACTTGGGAGTTAACAGTTACAATAAGAGTGAAGTTGTTCACTTAGCTGCCCATAGAAATTGATGTTTTGATGAGAGAGAGGGGATATAGGGGAAACCAGGACACATCGTTGTCTTGAGCTAAACTCTCCCTAAAGCACTTATGCCCGAAGGCATGCTTCGAAAACAACCATTGTAATACACATGCCAAGAATTCCCAATAACACTCATAGAAGAGAACGATGGAAGTGATGATGATGAGAAATCATTAGGCCTCATGGCTTGAGGTTTTAATTTAGGGCTTGCTAATACCATTCCATTAAATGATGAGTCACAAGCCCCATCATCCACGGTATGAACCACCTCAGATGATGATTCTCCTTTGGTAGCACTCACTTGGGTTTTGTCACTGAATGAACGACTGGGTTTCTCCATACAACCACTCCCAACCCTTTTGACCACATGGGTGCACATCTCAGGAAAATCTATGTCACATAAAGCCACACTCAGAGACTTGTCAGAGTCGAGGCTCCCTTCATTAACTCTTTTTTCGCTTGGAAGATTCAATCTATGTGAATAACAATCAAGATGGGATTGGGGCTTAGGCTTACCTTGTGCATATGCCGCCTCTTCCCCATTCAAGGCCTCATACAAAATTCTCAATTCAGGATAAACTGACTCCACTTTCACCAATTTATCAGAATTCAAAGATGGGCACATGGGAATACAATCCTGCACATCAGTCCACACATTTTCAGAGACCTCAACAAAGTGACCTTGATGGATTCCAAAAGAGGGCTTATTCTTCCATCTACCAACTCCAACAGGGACATTTCTTAGAGCTCCATCAACAGTCTAGTATCTCTGACATTTCTTGCAATAATGTCATGGTTGGTTGACATTATAGTTATTGAAATAGAAAAACTTGGTGTCCATGCTTTCACATCGAGGGCAGGGTAAAATCCCTACTCCAAGTGACGAGGCCTCCAAACACATTCCTCATTACCTTAGACGTTCCACTGGCTCCTGCCATCATTATTGTAATTATTGGCAATCATAGGCCAATAGTTCGCATAACACAATATGATAGGTACGTTTCAAACATTAAAAACATCTATGTTGTTAGAGATTTTTATGATGTGATTTATATATGTATTTAGTTTAATCTAGAGGACACCCAAAATTTGGAAAATATTTGAACCCTTAAAGAAACCTAATATAACCAAACCAAATCAACTAGTTTGGTGATGTAGAGGTTGGAATTTCAGAGAACAAGAATGAAAGTTAGTTGAGCACATTTTGGGACAAAAATATAGTGATTGGTAAGCTCCTTGGTGATGGATATGGTGGTCAATATTTACTTGAAGCTGGATGAACCACATATGCCATGGTTGGGTTTATGAAAGATTTTGTACTTATTACTTAGATCTACAGGAACAGTGTTGTAAATGCTCTGTGGGAAATATTGTCTATTACACATATTTTAAACATGGTGTCGAGACATCAATTCTATGGAACTTCTAAATTCAAGAGTTTTGTAGTTGAAGAATAGGAGAAAACCTTGGGAAAGCTGAGCAAATTTATTAAACATTTTTTCTCCTGGGTAGAAAAGCCTTCTTCAAAGATCAATCTGGGATACAGTTAGAAAAAAAAATATAATAAGGAATCAACATAGTCTATTGATAGAGGTGAAGTTCTGGCTCAAGAACAAGATGTTGGCTCTAGATATCATGAAGAAATTTGGTAGATGAAAGTATTGTTGAAAGAAAACAACCATTAATTCAAAGGTCAGTTGTTCAGTGTTTCACCTACAAATAAAAATTATTTACCTTCAAAGGTCTCTATTGTGTCATACAATAGAGCAATCATTAGAACAACCTTTGAACTTTAATGGTTGCCCAAATTCATGACAAGATAGTAAGACACAATGCTAAAAAAATATTATTTTGTCATGCAATAGAGCAATCATTAGATTCAAGATTCACAAAGCACATCAGTCAATGTGAGTGCTTTGCATATATTTTTTAGTGTATGTGAAAGATTAGATAGATATTCTCTTCACTTGTACCACCCTAATCCTGAAAACAGTTATGGGATTTAACATTTGACAAGATTACAAACTTTGAAAAGATGGTGGCATTGCGATGTGGAGGGGTACAAATTTGTGAACGATGCTTCAATGGAACTTTATCACTCTGTCGAGATTATCAATATAAATTTTGAGTTGAATGTACACCCAAGTCCACACATATCTCTAATCACATTGATTGGCTCCATAGAGAGAGATGGCCACAAATGGAATCGAACTTCCAAAGGTTGGGGGGGATTGGTTGCCACAGGGGTTTTTATGCTATTCATTGAATGGGATATAAATTGGACCATAGCAAAGACACGAATCAAAGAAGTGTCCTAGATGCCTATGATACTCATTAGAAAATATTCAAGCTCATTCTCATACATGGTATGATACTCATTAGAAGGCTCATGCTTTAATGCATTCTCAATTGTCAAATCTGCATCATCTGCAAACTCTCTGGCCAATGAATGCCTATGATCTTGTAGCTCTAAATTCTTAGTTCCCATATCCATGATACTATCAATTATTATAAGTCACATAATTTATTATAATAATATATTAATTATAAGTCACATAATTTATTATAATAATATAATAATTATAAGTCTTTATTTATTTAGTAAATTGTAGAATAACTCAAACCATGTTAAAATATATGCAATTACAGATTTCTTTACATGTCAAGAAAAATATGTCTTTACTAATAATGAATTACAAAAATGAAATTTGTACATAACTTGATTAGTAAAATTTGAAATCTTCTTTTTATACAATGACTTCTTTTATTGTTTATATTCTATATTTTGCTTTATATTTCAATGTTGCTTGCAAACCTCTAATTCTTGAGATTTTCATATTTATTTGCAGCTACCAACCCAAACACAAACAAACAATCAGACGTAGTTGACTCATACAGTTCAAAAAGGTATTTATCATTTCATTTGTTCATATTAATTTAATTGCATAAAACGTGATTTGATTAGTTATATTTTAAATCTTCAATACACATTTCAAATTACTTGTTTTAATTTTTCCAAGATATTTTCACTATAAAAATTTCAATTCAAATTACTCATTGATATTTAATTTCTATTTAGATATGGAAAAAATATATATTTCTATAAATTTGATATATATATATATATATTTACTATATATATATTATGAAATTAATTAACACATGATATATATATTTACTATTTATATATCAATTTAGAAAATAATAATAGATACTTTATTATAATAATGCATTAATTATAAGTCTTTATTTATTCACTTGTTTGTAGAATACAATGAACAAAACAATACCTTTAATTACTCTATTTATAACAATTTCCCATAAATTATGGTTATGTAGGGATGAAAACTTTGAACAATACATCTGATCATGAAACTACTTTAGAAAATCAAGCTCCTAAAAGAATCATTCCTATTAAAGCTTTGAATCCTTACCAGAGTAGATGGACAATAAAAGCTAGAGTGACTATGAAACAACAACTTCACCACTTCAAAAATGAAAATGGAGAAGGAAAAGTTTTTTCCTTCGATCTGCTTGATTCTAATGGAGGTGAAATAAGAGTAACATGTTTCCATGCAATTGCAGAGCAATTCTATTTTAGTATAGAAAGTGGTAAAGTCTTTACAATATCAAATGGGACTCTGAAACCTGCAAATACAAATTCAACAATATAAACAATGAGTGGGAAATATTGTTGAAAAGTAATTCCATTGTTCATTTATGTATTGAGGAGGATAGATTGATACCCAAGCACTGTTTCAATTTCACATCAATAAATGGATTGAAGGACTAATTTTGTTTTATTTCCTTTTAGATCATGGACAATATCGATGCTGAAGAAAGCCAATCATACAACTCAATAACAAGTCCAATAATAGTCCCCGATGACTCTCTCGACTCAAATGTCAACATCACAACACTGATCTAGAAATTAACCAAATCAATCTGTGAACATTCTGACAAGATTATCGAAGAAATTGAAGAAGCAACTTACCATATTGTTGATGTCAAAGAAGAAGAAATACATGAAATTGAAGATCTTGCACAACTATTCCATCATACGACTTGTAAAGTTGCAGGATTTAGTCGATTTATAAAAGAACTATACCATGACGAAAAGTATGAGGAAGGATTTTCACACAAAATTATTGAACAGTTTAAACTATTCTTGAACGATAACTAATGTATTTCAAGAATAACCATGTATAGTGTTTTCATACATGTTAATAACTCCTATGCACATACTTTGTAAAACACAAATGTATTTTCAATCATATACCTCTTAAGATATCTTCTCTATACATTAATTCTCATATATATGTATATAATTGTATTTAATTCTATAGCTATGTTCTTTGTACATGACAAGTTTGTTAAGATTTCAACGGGATCATAGTTCAATGGATTATAAGAATGATTTCCAATTGACTTTTTGGATGTATCTACAATTCAATTTTGAAGCATTCTTTTCAATGTACTCATGCTTTTTATTTCAAAACTCTAATTTATTTACAATATACACTAATCAATATTATGAATAATGATTTACACTAGCATTTAGATGCATACAAATCCCCATCAATTTGTCATACTTCTGAAGAATGTTATATCAGAATTACAAAACATTTAGATGCATACAAATCCCCATCAATTGTCAAATCCACATCATCTACAAACTCTCTTGGAAGTGAATGCCTATGATCGTGTACCTCTGAACTCTTAGTGCCCAGATCCATGATACTATCATAATATGGCCAACAGTTGGGATCATAAAAACGTTCACATACAAATTTCAAGGCTTTTGGCTTCACATTCCTGAAAGCCTTATGCCCAGAAAGTGTTGTCTGATTTATTCTTTTACCAATTTCTATTCCAATGGGCCTACATTGAGAATAGAAATGCTGAAGCGGGTTCTTTGCCATCTCATGATAAACACTGCTTGGAGGATTATACCTTTGATCTTATAGTGCAAAGATCCATAGGCTCAATGATGACATGTTTATACCTTGGAACATCCCACTCGTTAAGATCCAAAGCTTCTCTAAAAGCCCAACATTGAGGATCACTCATTATGCTTTGAATTAAACTCATGCACTTATATTTTATATCAGGCCTGAATTTGTCAAAGTTATTGCATCCCTTAAACTCCTTGAATTTTTCCACCATCCTTGTTGCGATTGAAATGCCTCTACATTCTTCAGTCACAAGCAAATGATTGTAATGCCCAAATATATTAACTCATTACCAATATATTATACAGAATGATTTGTAGAAAAAAAACATAATTATTATATTAATATAGAGCTTCTGATATACATCGCGTAAGAACAAGTTCATAAAGGGCTGCATTCATTTTTTTGGGATGCACAATTTTAGCAGGTAAGTTCATCCAGAACTCTTTCTCTCAAAAGATTCCCCACATCCTTTCAGATAATTTGTTGGAAGAGTCTACATCGTACAACTTTAGATTAGAGATGTTGACAACTATACTCATCTATTTGAGCAATACAGTATGATACAAGCACAGTTTCATGTATGAACTGGGTTTTCATACTGTAGAGGGTTTCCTCAAGACAAAAATCTTCTGTTAGTGTTTGGTTTTCATATCTATCTATACTCTAAATTCTAACCATTTCTTGGTTAAATAATTTCAAATTCATTATATTTCAAATGTTGTACCTTATATTTTATTGTATGAAGCCAAATTCACTATTATAGTATTGTACACTAATTCTTACATTTTTGCAAGCCTTACATGCAATTGTTATTCAAAAAATCTATAAAACTAACACAAATAGGCTTTCCTACACTTAATGCATTTTGTCCATCCTTAAACAATTCCAAAACACAAAAATGACCTTCTTAAGAATTGTCAAGTTATGTGTTCTTGAAAATAATGATGACAAATACCATCAATATTAATTTCTACTACCATTTAATTATTTCTTTCCATTCAAAAAAAGTTAATTTATTAATTTGCAAATAATTTTTTTTCCTTTTTATTTTCATACAAAAAAATGATTTTTTTTTTATATAAATTTCACTATTTCAAATTGTAATTAGAAATTAACAAATGTAAAATCTATACTACTGTTTTCAATACAATCAACATTTCTAAAAATAAAATGCATTATATCTTATTTCACTATTGACATTTTCTACTTTTTATATATTAATAATATCAATACTCTCAACAATAATATGCTCCACAAAAGGCCCACCAAAGCTTGCACTTTCAAAACAATGCTAAAATAATTCATTTTCATTCCAATATATTGTTTCTAAAATAAAAAGTATTTATGCATACATAAAATAAAAAATACTTATGCATACATAAAATAATATTACATATTAATAATATCAATACTCTCACCAATCAATATGCTTCACAAAGATATCTCTCGGCATAATTTAGATATATTATTGAATAAGATAACTAAGCTAGTTAACTCCCCAATCACATTAAGTTGATAAATTACAATTATTTTAATTAAAAATTAAAATAATGAGCAACTCATTTATGCATGCCACACCCCCCCAAATCATGGATCTGATCTCAAGTCTCAGATTCAATCCTAGCCATTCATCAAATCTATTGCAAATCTATAAATCAATAATCAATCATCAACTAGCTAGCTAATTAATCAATCATCAAATAGCTAGCTAATTAATCAATCAATCAAACATTCATTTTCATATTCAAACCATATCACTCCTACATCCAAAGAATACTGACACTATGCTAGTGAATTGAGCAATCCACATAACAAATCATTGAAGCATATCCAATATCAATGGTGCAACATGAGGATTTGTAGTGATAATTTTGTTTATTGTTTCATTTGATTTATTATTCTCACACTCTATTGTAAGTAATTGTTGAATATGAAGTATGTACCTTCATAGTGTTGTCCTTATTTTAGAGTTTCACATTTCATCATGTTCAAGAAGGTTGAGAAGATATAGGATACTATTATCAAGCTTAATAACAAAAGGTCAATAAGTAAGAAAACTAAAATGACATGTTCCATAGACTATCTTTGACCTTATGAAGTTAAAATTCTTCTATTCTATTCCTAATCTTATATAAATTTAAATTCTTTAATATATTAGACATTTTTCCAACCAGTTTATTTTGATAACGACACTCTTAAATTTTTCTATTACATTTTTATTTTGTTTGGACACTCCTCCATAGGAATATCCCATTTATTAGATGTCTAATCTATTGGTACTTATGCTCAAGTATTAACAAAATTTAAACCCCTTTTTAATTCTGAAGAGTAAAGATGACCCTTAACTGTCGCATGCCACGTCGAGGATGCCTTAAATGGATCATTCCATTCTTTTCTTGTGTAGAAATCCTTCCACAAAGCGGCAATATGACTGAAGGAAATTAGAATTAAACTAGAGATTGAGAAATCCAGGGATTGTAGCAAAAAAAAAATGGTGGTGACAGAGGCGTTGCAGAGATGGGTGGCGCGGGTACTGCGACCATGGCTACAACAGGAAGCCGAAATGGAGTTGGAAGTCAGTCTTTCTGGTATACATGGAGTTTTTCGCGACTTCAACTTGAATGCTACGTCTCTCAACTCAACTTTTATGCAGTCCAGCAGGCTGGTGATAAAATCGGTCACTTTTGGAGAGGTGGTTGTTAAATTCTCGCCGTGGCGAAGTTCTGTCTTCACTCTCCAAGTTCATGGCATGCGCATCGTTCTCAGCCCAAGGTAACTCTTTGGCATACCTTTTTAAATGTTTTTCTTCCCTTAATTCACCTTTTAATCACGTCTGAAATTACAATTTGGCCATTGCTGCTGAAATTATCTTCAAAATTCCATGGGCTAGTTAGGACTGGAACATAGGACCCTTCCCTGCTGGGTTGCTCTTCCTCTGACCTACCGCATCTGGCGTGTGGATTGATGCAAACAGTTTTCAAAATTCAATTCCAAACTTACGGAAAGGTGACCCTTAGGTTTCATTTTTTACTTGAAGTTCATCCAATGCAGCGACCATTTAACTCAGTTAAACCGTTTTAAAGTGTTTTATCAGTCGTTTTGGAATCTGCTTTAGTTTATCAGGCTAAAGACAATTTACCATACTTAGAACTATATAACCTTCCGCAACCTATCCATTGATTGACTTTAGGCCCCTCCCCTCCTTAGGTGGGAGAGTGTTGGAAGGCTTTCCACCCCAACTCTAGAGGTTGTCGATTGGTATACTATTGCTTACCCTGTCCATAGATACCTTCGACTCCAAGCTTAGAGGTGGCGGAGTGCGCTTCCACTGTTTGCGCCTTTAGCTCAGACGAGTTCTTCTCCCTTTTTTGTCGGGAGACTGCCTAGCCTAAAGACCTTCAATCCAAACTCTGGCAAAGCCACAACAGGTGAAAGACAGGTGCCTCAATGGTAGAGTATTTAGCAGGCTGAAAGATCTTAGTTCTGAATCCTGACTGTTTCATGTCCTGAGACAATGATAAATGCAAATCACACTTATTCAGAGCAGCTAATTTTGCCAATTTTCCCTATATTTATGCTTGCAGAAACATTGAGTTGATGGCAGTGCATGGGCTTGTTGATTCATGATTAAATTGATTGGTCTGTGTGGTGTAGCTCAGTTGGGATTCAAATTTAAGTTTAATCGATAGCCTTTGAATCGACCCATTTTTTAAATGTTGGAAACTGTATTGCTCTACAATACATATAACGCATACATCGTTGATAAAGACCCAAGAATAACCTTGTTATAAGAAGGGCATAAAAGATGTTGTTTTTGGTTCCATATTGAGGTTCCCTGAGCTAGATGCATTATTTGTGATTGAACTAGGGTGTAAAGAAGAAATTCTAGCTGAATATGTAAAAGATGAGATGGGACCACTGCCACGTTGCAAGAACAAAAAATAATCCTCGAGGATAACAGGGATACTTTTTTAGGTGATTGTGATATTTATAAGATCACATATATCTTGTACCCAATTCAGAATTCAGAAGGAAAGGACTGAAAGAACGACATTCCTCACCTACTGCTTGTCCTTTTAGCTTCTTTAAGACATTCTGCAGCACAAGAAGTAAACTCTCTTCAAAGGGGATTGAAAGAAGATGCAAAATAATTCGTGGCTTCATGTCAAACTTGTTAAAGGAATAAAATTTACAACACAAGAAGCTCAGGTCATTCCCAACAAAAAATGAGAACAAGATTGAAATAAAATGAATAAACAAAAATTGAAATAACAAGAATAAGAGAGAACATCCCCAATCACTCTTTGGCGAACAAAATTGGAGTCTGTTCCATGCTTGATCTCCTTGTCAAATGTCTCCTTTCTTCTTCCAATTATCCATGCTGTTATTTCACAAAAAGTGACTGCAAATGGTGCGTCAGATCCCCTACAAGGGCACCAGAATGAGAGTTCAAATTTACCTTTATTAATTATCAACTGGTGACTCATTCAAATTAGCACCACAATGTCTGCAGTACACACCCATTCATGAGAAAAGCATTATCTTAACTATCTACAGGAAAAGAAAGTGCAGAGGAAATAACTTAAATCATTTGCTGAAAAGAAATGCATAAAATAAGCCCAACAGCTAATGGGGTTAGTGCTTCCTTGTTCATGCATCCCATTGAAGTTTTTGCTTTAGAGGAGGCAGCCAACCCCATACATTAAAGTCTAAGGAGAACTCTTCCCATTAATTTCAGAAATCCAATTTACCATAACTCCAACATCACGGTCTTGATGGTTCTCTTCCTTACTCAAGATTACTATCATGCTTTTATACTCTTTCTTGCACAACCACTATATGTTATCCCATACTTAACTCAACTAACATCCTTATAGTTAAGTGGTCCTTCATTTATCTCTAACCTTGGGAGCCTCACAAAAGAAAATTTGAGAACCCCATATTATTTAGATATTTGCCAAGGACATATCTTAACATATTTATTCAAATTTACTTGTGTGAGCAAGTTTGAGACCCAATATACAAGCTACAAGAATTAAAATTTCATTCTAGGAGTGTGACACTTAACGATCTCTTGTGTAGGTGCAATAAAGCTCAAGAGGCTTGTGTTTCTTATCTACAATTATCATTTGCAGTTTTAATCTTCAGAACCTTTATGCAGTTTTTATTGCAGAAGTACATATAAGGTTCTGATGCGAGAAAGATCTTCCCTTTAGCCTTGAATATTTCATCACTATTCACTTGTACAAGTGTTTATTTTTTATGTTAAAATTTTTAAAAAGGAAAATATCTTCTTTATCTAAACCAAAAAAGTGTAATGTGCAAGGTTCAATCTTTACTGAAATGATCATATTCTGTTTATAAATGTGCCAAAGTCATCCCAAAAAACTGGGCTTATCAACCTAGATAATATGAATACTTGTGTGAGGGCTACAGATTTGTCCTTGGCCAAAGTATATGGTATCTTTCATCAACAATCAGCCCTGTGGTTACTTCTAAGTTTCATCGTTGGCATTCACCCTGAGGTGAACTATAGGGTGACATTTTTGAGCAAGAAGGGAAAAGCGAAAGCACTCAAAGAAGAGAATTTGAAGCCTTGCCTTGAAGATTTTTTCATTAGACAAAACATCTATGTATCACTATGTATGAAGCAAAAGCTGCCCCGGTAACACCTTTCAGCATTTGTTATTGAGCAAGTCTTTGCTCTAGAGTTCATTAGATAGTTGTTACCTCTGAGATTTGTTAGGTGACAAATTGATTAAGGGCAATGTGCAGGACCATAGTTCCCCTTCTATTTGCAGGGCAGACTTCCATTTTCTAACTACTAGTGGAAAATGCACAATGACAGAATATACAACTTCATGTACCTATTTGCAAAGATTTTGCAGAAAAATGTAACATTTACTAACATGCAATGCTAAAAAAATAGTAGCTTAGAAAGAGTAGCAATAGAGCTCCTTCTTGTTTGCTAAACCAGCATGTATTAAAAGGTTCATCCGAGATATCAAAGAGAATTAAAACCAACTAACAACATCGACATAGTCAAACAGAAACAGCATAGAGAATCTGAAAGATAATTAAAGAAAACAGTTCCTTAAAGCGTAAAATCCCTCAAGATGTTTTTCTTATTCATTCACAAATCATGGCATTATCGCTCTTACAAAGATTGAAAACTTGAAAGCATTAGCACCTGTTGTTAGGTGGTCCAAAGATCTGACAAATTGGAGTTATGCATTTTTTTTGTAACTGCCTTTTCTAACTTACCCAACTAACTTTATTAATTAAAAATAAAGTGCAAACCTTAAAGGACATTCAAGTCAATTACAAAACAACTTAAAGTTGAGGTGGTGTCCATCCATTGTCAACACAAAATAAGATCTTTAGAAACAATTTCTTTTTCTTAGTGATAATCTTAATAAAAAAGTCAAAAAATCTTCTTAGAAAGGTGCCAGTGGCCCCAATTGCTTGATTACGAAAATTTTAGTCTTTGAAGCCAAATTACTTGCATGGAGTTAGAGCCAAGATTGCAAGCACTATTTTAGAAATGACTCCGCTATCAACCAATTTGAGCCTCATGACCATTGAATAATAAACCATAGTTTCCAAATTTTAGAGAATTGCCAACCACTTTATCTATTCTACTAAATACGAGCTTCAATGAGAAGCAAGTCTGTAAGGGTGTTTTTGCCAATCTTAATGGCTGACTCCCCATTTAGATATTTCAACTCATGTTCCACATTTATTGAAGACAATGTCCTTTTATATAGATGACAAATCAATTCATTTCAATAACTTCTTTGATGACATCTTGTTTGATGAGGGGAGTTGCCCATGCAAGGAGCTCTTCCTAATGTATTGCCCATAGATCGCATACTTAGACTCAACTTGGACTTGATGGACCAAAAATTCTAACTCGACAAGACTCGACAACTTAAAAAATTACTAAATTTTTTTAAAAACACAAATTTATGCAAAATTTAGTTACAAAATGCAATGAGTCTACAAAATGTTGGGGAGGTGTTTTCTATTAGATTTGAATACAAATAGAGTACAAAATTGCATCATCATGTAGATACAAAAAAGATCTTATAACTATTATGAATTTATGATGATTGTCTTTGAAAATAATCTTCATAAATTGCAGATCTAGGCAAGTTATAAATTATAATATTTTACAATTTCCTCTTCCCCATTCTAGTGAAAAATTGGGGAGAGGGTCTAGGTCGAGCAAGGAGGTCTAGTCCTCACACTCAACTATGGCTTCTCACTTAGTTTAGAAGGTTGTGCTTGTGGCACCACTTAGATACTAGATGACAATGACTTCTCTTTTGCGACATCTACGTCATCCAATCCAATATCTCTTGCTTCCGCTACAACCATAGCAACCCCTTGAAATCAACAATCTTGTCCTTTGTAAACAAGGAGGGCTTCTTATCTTGCACAATACATAGGGATCAATCTCAACCAAATCAATAAGCTCCTTTGATTTATCCTCCTATAATAACTCACCCTTAATTTTTTTAAAAAACTTCACAACTTGTTAGCGTTAGCCAATAATCAAAGATGATCAATTGAAGTAAACTCACTTCCACTTTTTGATCACCCAGATCTCGATGTGGGCTAGGCGGGAGCATATGGTGGTAAGGTTACAATGTTATGCTAATGAAAAAGAACCACTTGTTCAGTGGGGTGAGTATGAAATCTCATGAGCATGAAATGAAATCCTCCACTTATTCAGTGAGAAACTACAACTAGCAAGAAAGCCCTTGGTGGAAAGCCGACCAAGCAAAGAAAGATCTTGTGCTTATTCAGTGGGTATAACATGAAAGGTAAAGAAAGCTCAACCGCTTAGTCAGCGAGAAACTACAACTAGCAAGAAAGCCCTTGGTGGAAAGCCGACCAAGCAAAGAAAGATCTTGCGCTTATTTAGTGGGTATAACATGAAAGGTAAAGAAAGCTCAACCGCTTATTCAGCGAGAGTGCCACTTATTTAGTAGGGTTAGAAATGATATGAAAAGTAACAAAAATTCAACCGCTTATTCAGCGAGAGCACCACTTATTCAGTGGGGTAAGTAACAATAATCAAAGAGCTGATTTACCTATGGTACTACCAAATGGTGTTACAAAGGAGCTCATTACAAATTGTTCCAGAATATCATAAACTGCTGTTACACTATGAAAGTGATGATAACTTGTAGCACAACTCCCCAAAATGATACCCCAACATGAATATAAGTATTTTTTCCAACAAAATACAACAATGATACCTCAATGTAAAGACCCCCAAAGGACTGTAGAAGGTCTGAAACACTGCTGCTACAGGTTTGATATGAATTTGCAGGTCTGATAATGATGTTGCAGCAGTCTAAAAACTCCAACCAGCAAGCTATCAATGGTCACAACTCAAACCAAACACCAAAGAACTCTCTTAGAATGCTTGCGAGGTATTAGCAAGGTCTAGGCGCCTCCACAACAGGTAGAACAACAAGGAAAAGAGGCAGAAAAGTACACAACTCCCAGTGCAGCCAGCCCCTAAAGTGGTATGGTCAGCTAGGAGGGCGATCAACAAGGAAAAATCATAAACACTTTTTAAAAATCTGCACTTTTGCAAGAGGGGGCGTCCAAGGAAGTAAAATCAGATTCTTCAATACCCACAAAAAGTCTTCCACTCCTCTAAACAGCACGAGCAAAACAATGGTATGGCCTAGGGTTGGGAATTAGCAACCAGCAAAAAGTATTTGAAAAAAATCTCCTCCAAACCCTCCAAAAACTCTGCAAGATTAGCTATCACACCAAATACATAACTAAAAAACATTGAATGAAGCCAAAACTGAAAGCAAACTGAAATCCATCACCAATAAGCTCCAATGGCGATTCCTGCAATCAAGTCACACCCACGTCTAGCTGGGTTGTATCTTTCAACCCCAAAAGAAGAAGCCACTTTGAAGGTTTTCGTCTCCAAAGCCCTTGAAGGATTCAACCCTCACTCTGACAGCACTTTGTAATCATAAGATTGCATAATGAAAATGAGAGCACAATGGGCCTTATATAGGAATTCGGGCTCAAAATTCGAAATACTTTTTCCCTCCAAATGGGATGCCCCCCTTTTGAGAAAATATAATATTTAATTTTATTTTTACTTACCCCTCCATTTGGGCATCTAACTTAGGAAATTTAGTTTCCCCTTTTAAAACAACTTTAAGTTGTTAAGTCTAGGCGTGGGGTACAAGGGGTCAAATAATAACTTTATAACTTAAGTTATAATATTACCTTTTTCAAACTCCAAGGATGGTGGATGACTAAACTGGCAAAAATGACAGACCTCAACAAATGAAATTGCCACCATTGCTAGAACTGGAAACCCTGCATTGACCGTTGTCAAGACCAATTGCCAAAAATAGCACTTGCTAAGAATAGCAAATTGCTAAAAATAGTGTGTCCAAACGCCAAATTAGCCCAAGCTGAGATGTAGCCGAACTTACTAAAAATAGTAAGTGCTAAAAATAGACATTACTTAAAATAGTAGTTACTGCCCACCAAAGATCTCAGAAAACCCAAAAAACTTAGAAAACACTTTGGCAATCCTCTGCAATTACCCCCTAGAAGTGCTAGCAAGAATCCTCCAAGAATCTTGGAATTCCCTAAAACGCTTCCCAATAGCCTACGAGACTTCGGAAATAGGCTAACGGTCACTAAAAAGCTTAGGGCTAAAAAGGGGACATTACATCTCCACCCTTTTTATGTGAAGCCAAATGTTGTATTGCACAAAAACTAGGTCATTGAGGTGTTGTTGAGTCAATTTATTGTATTTCTTTGTGTGCATGGCGTCATACAACTAGAGGCACTACAAAGTTGAGACAAAATTTAGATAGCTAACTTTCGAAGATTTGGGATGTTTCCACCCTAGTCTTCTCACCAAGAACCTATAAATAAGATATTCAAGAGTTTGTAAGAAAGTAATATTTTATTAATAATTGTAGTTTGTAACTTGTAAGATATAAGTAAAGTCTCTAATTTGTTTTTACTTGGTGTCTTGATGAATCTCCCTCAAATAGCTAGTGTCAAAGAAATGAGCTTTCCCCTAGTTTACTTGTAATTCTGCAATTCCAAAATAATGAGGTCCCTCACCTCAATCTTCTGTGTCATCCTCTCAAGGCATATTGAGAGGCCCTCCATAACCTTACCATTAGGATCTGTGAAGTTATTAGAGAAGAAAAACTTAGGGTTGAGGAGGTACCTTGTTGCAAGATTAGTTGGTGGAGTTGATTGTTCCACCTTCGATCAATGATCTCCTGTAATGACCAATTCCAAATATTTTTTTTGTTTTTTGTTTTGTTTGCTGATTGAGCTTTGCTTGATGATGTTTTGTTTGTATGTTTTTCAATGTCATTGATTGGTTCAACATACTTGGTGAATAGAGAACATATATGCAGAAATTATCATAGAGAGAACTTGCTAGCAAAGATTACTTTCAAGAAACAATTCTCAGATTTCTTAACAGTAATTTTCTGAGTTTACAAATGAATTTCAGACTTCTTTTTACAAGTAAAAACAGACTCAGAAAACTTTATATCAGACCTGGAAATTTAGCATCAAACAGCTTCTAACTTGCAATGAACCAAACCACAATGACCAGCAACGAACCCCTTTCTTCTCCAACGCCAAGGCCCCCTGTTTCAGACTTCAAGGATGGTGAAATAAGACCATTGCATCAACAGGTCTGCACTGTTCAAGTCACCTAGCAGCCGTTATGGGAATTCCATCAAACTCACCTCCACCATTGATGAGAGCCTTCAACTCCAAGCCCCAAAAAAACGCCATTATCTCCTCTCTATCCAGCTACAGAAATTGACTTGCAGCTCTCAGTATAGACGACCAGCACCAAGGTGACACCTAGATTAAAAGACGGCTGGCAGCTGGGGGCGACCTAGAAGATAAAATCCAAACCTTCACTAAAAAATGCTTTCTTACACTTGATGGAAATGCCCTGGGGAGGGCTAGCCATTGATGCAATATCCATTTGGATTCATTTGACCATTCAAGAGTTATGAACCAAAACCTCTGTTCAGGTCCAAAGTGCAATGCCCAGAAAAAAGATTAGAATCACACCAAAATCATCACTAAATCACACCCAATCTGAAAACTAAGCAATCCACACCAAAACACTGAAAACTACTCAAAAGAACTGGAAAATCTTCATCATTTTCGCCCAGTTGTGATTCTTGAAATGAAACCACCAATCACTAGCTTGAGCAGGTTTCTCACTGCCGAAACTAGCCTTAGAATCTGAGGGTTTTCGTCCTCAATCCTGTTCTTCAGACCTCTGGTAACAAATCAACAACATCTCCTTTTGTCGTCAATCTCAACCATGGCAAATGAAGTCTTCAAAAAAGACTTTTAAAGGTCTCAACATGAGATTAGGGCGACCAAGGCTTGCCCTAAAACCAACGCCACCTTTGGAGAATTAAATTTTTGATTTAAAATCAATCTCCACGAAAAACATTAGCTTTTCATTTTAATATTTAATTCACCTCCAAGCTTGGGCGCCCAAGATAAAAGAAGCATTTTAAAATGTTATAATTGTTTAAAAACAATTTCAAGTGATTGCATTAGGCGTCCAAGGTCCTTTTTATGTCCCCTTATGACCCTTCAATTAAAAAATATAAAGTTACTTCAATAAAGCTCACTTTTCGAAACATAAATCAAATATTTAAATGGTATAACCATAGTAACTTTATGCCAACTGAAAATGTGCTGCTATGACAAGCCTGACGTGGTCCAGTATTCCCAAAATAGACTTACTATTTTTAGTAAGACTTACTAAAAATAGTAAGTGACATCCCAAAGGCTCGAACTGGAGAAAAAGTGATATTGCACCAAGACTCATTGTAGAGAGTGAGCACCATATTGCCCCTACTAAAAATAGAAAGCCATGCCCGAAACACCGAAAAACCCCATAGAAAGTGCTGGCACAAGATATTAAAACTCATTGGACAACCTCCACCCGTTGCCCGAACAAGAAAACCTACACTGCTTAGCATGTCCAGTTATTAAATATAGCACTTACTAAAAATAGTAAGTGTGTCAAAACCAGACTGATCTAAAAAAAGACATCGAAAATGGGGATATTATAGCCCACCCTTCCCAAAGATTGCTTATCCTCAAGCAATGCCAGTAAAAACCTGCAACCAACAATTTGACCCATACTGAAACCAATAATGATCCTAGGGTCCCAAATAAATCTAGGAGGTTTGTAACACCATCTGCTCAAAACCTTGTCCTACGAGTTACTGACACATGAAGCGTCCTGTAAATCTCCTGTTAAAAGAGTTATCAAATACCACATAGACTTGATCAACTCCTCAAAAGAAAGCCCCTCAAGAGAACCAAACTGATGTACCACAGGAGTAACCTCTAGAAAAATAACACTGGTTCTCTCATTCCAAATGGTCACTGCACTAAAACTCATTGTGATTCCTGGGTTCCAAGTGAGTCTCAAAAAGGAAACACTGTGCTGAAGCTGTGCCACACTGATCATAACTATTTGACCAATGTTACCAAACTGCACCCTCCTATCTTGGACCATTAAAGAGTAAAAATCATCAAGGCCCGAACTAAAAAACCTGAAAGAACTGAAGTTAATGTCATGGAATATATCCTGCCACGACAACTCAGAGAAGACTACATCAATAAACTCACTACCAATCACAGTCCTAGTCTCCATGAAAATCACCCTGCTCAACCCAAAGGAATTAACCTCGGCTTGACACAACATGATGCCCAAAATGCGAAGCAAGCCAACCACTGCCATACCTCTAAAATCTACCACCCAGGGAAAGTCTATGCTGATGCAAGCCGAAATCATAACATCAACACTCAACCTCCAAGTGTCAAAAGAATGGTCCCGAACACACTAGCACGCCCAAACCACAACAATCAAAACGACATCATCTGAAATAATGCATATCATCTCTGTGTAGTAATTGCAGTGGGCGTCACTCACCAAAATGGAAACAATAAATGGGTAGTTTGTGTCCGGAAAGATTCTTGCAGCCGGCTGCCCCAAGGCATTTCCAACCTCAAAATCAGTATGCTCATCAAAAGATATCACCATAACCAATGATAAAAGGTAAGGGCTGCAGTAATCAAACCGAAATCCAATTGAATATATAGCAGAGATGTGTAAGGAAGTATCAACACTCAACAGAGTCATCCCCTGGAATCAAATCATCTTCGCCATCCACCCCCAACCATGAACTACTCCATTATTGAACTGAAGGAACTATCCAACTCATCTGCAGGTCTGAAATCAAAGTCATATGCAAGCTGGTTGGAAAATGGGCAGCGGTATTAATATTGGAAGTTGACCCACTACGTCAATCTCGAGGCAACACCTTGTGTCTAGAAACTGCACCTGGGTCCCAAGTCTTGTAATCAAATCCATTCGTGTCACTGAAATTGTTTGAGTCTCCGTTTTCCAACTCGAAAAGTGGATTGTCATGAGTCAAATCAGCGTCCCATTCAAATAAAGGATTATCAATTAATTGAAGACTATCCTCAACTCCCAATTCCAATCAATACTCTTGCTGATCCAAACTCTTATTTTCTGATTTCCTCGGACAATGTGCAAGGTCATACTCTTCCTGGATAAGATCAAGCTCCATCATTACCTGTTCGATCTCCTTTGCCCTTTCTCTACCTTTCTTCTCCTTAAACTGTTGAGTCTCATAGAGCTGTTTGTTCGCTTCAAGGAGTGCCTCTTGGACACTTTCCAAGGCAAGCTTCGTAGAGTTAAGCTCAATGGTGAGCTCACTAACCTCTCCCCTTAACTGCTTAGACAAAGATAAGGTTTCATTTGCAAACTTGGTAGCTAAATCTCGATCATGCATCATGTGTAATTAAGCTATTTTAACTTCTTCCATAGAGTTCTTCAATATTTGTAAATTAGAAATTGAAATATTAAGCTCACTTTGTCCCATAGATGCAATTTGAATTAAGTTTTGCACATGCATATGTTTGCTGTCCAAACTGGATAAAATGTGTACCTCATTTTCAACAGTGACCAAGAGATGTCTTTTCCAATTATGATCAAACGAAAATGATGAACTGCTGTTATGTGGCATGCGAAAATCAGAACTATTATACTTGTTATCAAAGTCTCTATCGCTGTCCCAAATTGCATCTGCCTCTTCTTCAACGCTTACCCCATCTTCGTCACTAGGCCTTCAATCAAAATTAGCCCCAAGCATAAACATTTCAGATTTGTGTACGAGTTTATGCCTCTCAAATTCAATTTCCTCTAAGGCAACCTTTTTACATTCTTTATGCTCTAACATTGGGACAACAGCTTGGTTAAAAGGGAATTCTTCCCAAACCAATTCTTCATCATACTTTGGTCCACAATCACCTGGATCCCATAGTCCTATGAGCTGATATTTTCTTTTTGAAGGAGTATGCTCAATGTATTTCCATTGAGTGGCGGCTTCCCAAATCGCTTGAGATTCTCCCTTATCATCCCCAATAGTGGATTGCGAATTCAAGTCAACCAAACTACAAGGTCCCTACTCTAAATCAGCTACCTGCAAAGTGAAATCAGATTTCTTTCCAAGATTGAAAACATCACAATCGTTGCCCTCCTCTATGCATGGCTCTCAGGATGAAGTGAGGACATCATTGCAATAAAAAAGGAATTCATCCCATTGTGGATCCTTGTCATACTGAGGTGCCAACACACTCGGATCCCAAGTGTAAAAAGGCTGATCACTTTGTTTAGAGAGTAAATGTTCACGGTGCTCCTCTTGAGTAGTTGCCTTTCTGAACAAGACACTCTCCAACTCATAATCACTGAAATCATCGTAATCATCTCTCTCCATAGGCTTGATTTGGAAGTCCAACCCAAAGCCACCTATGTCACCGTTACCCACATGGGATAAAGAATCATCATTATTAGTTGATTCAAGAACATCATCTCTCTTGTTTTCCTCATGCCCATCATATAAAGGTTTCTCAACTTCATTGGATAGCTCTAAGGGAGTATATAAGGTAGCTGTTTTGTCAATTCCTTCATGCACAACCTCATCTATAGCAGTTGCTTGCATGACCAAAGAGTCAACCCGAGGCTTCGTCACACATTCTTCAAGCTTCAAAGCAACCACTTCATCTGATTTTTCTGTTGTGAACTTCTCTTCAACCAACTGCTCTTCATTGAACATATGAGGTCTCAACTTTGCCACCTCCCTAGAATGAAGTTCTGGTTCCTTCTTGTCAAACCTCTCTACGAGTCTCTCAGTAAACTCAGTATAAGAAGTAATCTGAGCATGTCCCATTGTGATCTTCCCATGGTGCCACCACATGTGTGCAACTCCATCAAGGTGCATAGCAGCATATTTTATGGCTTCTTCCTCAGACATGGGGTTTAGATTGAAGTATGAGTCCACCCTTTGAACCCATGCTCTCGTTGAAATCTCACCGGACCTGTCAAAGTAAGGAATGCTGAGTTTTTCAACTTCCTTTTGAAAGTTTTTTGATCTCTATTGCCCTTGTTGGGCGAATGCCTCATCCTGAGATCTGTATAATCCCGAAGTGGTAAGTCATACTGGAAACCGGGCCCTGCAGCTAACCAATCCCTTTTAAATTGTTCCTGCTGTTCAACTAAATTGAGTTCAACTGATGCTTCTACTCTCGGTGGAATTTTTGGCATAAGGGGTTTTGCCATTGCTGCACCATTCTGCTGATTGGCTGCCCTTCGTTGTCCCACGTCATTGTTTTTCCCAAAACAGTCCAATCTTTGTACCAACTGTGCAAGTTGTTGATTGGTCTCTTGAGCACATTGGGCTGCTCTTTCTTGACCTCTAACCACAACATCCAAGAGTTGCATCAAACGATCTTGCTTACCAATATTTCTTTCTGCTTCTTCTCTTCTTCCACCCATGTTTTCTTGGTACCTTTTGTCTCGGTCACTAATGTTCATAGATTATCGCACCCACTGGTTGGCAGGACTGATTTGGCTCTGATACCACTGTAATGACCAATCCCAAATATATATATATTTTTTGTTTTGTTGCTGATTGAGTTTTGCTTGATGATGTTTTGTTTGTATGATTTTCAATGTCATTGATTGGTTCAACATACTTGGTGAATAGAGAAGATATATGCAAAAAATATCATAGAGAGAACTTGCTAGCAAAGATTACTTTCAAGAAACAATTCTCAGATTTCTTAACAGAAATTTTATGAGTTTACAAATGTATTTCAGACTTCTTTTTACAAGTAAAAACAGACTCAGAAAACTTTATATCAGACCTGGAAATTTAGCATCAAACAGCTTCTAACTTGCAATGAACCAAACCACAATGACCAGCAACGAACCCCTTTCTTCTCCAACGCCAAGGCCCCCTGTTTCAGACTTTAAGGATGGTGAAATAAGACCATTACATCAACAGGTCTGCACTGTTCAAGTCACCTAGCAGCCGTTATGGGAATCCCATCAAACTCGCCTCCACCATTGATGAGAGCCTTCAACTCCAAGCCCCAAAAAAACGCCATTATCTCTTCTCTATCCAGCTACAGAAATTGACTTGCAGCTCTCAGTATAGACGACCAGCACCAAGGTGACACCTAGATTAAAAGACTGCTGGCAGCTGGGGGCGACCTAGAAGATAAAATCCAAACCTTCACTAAAAAATGCTTTCTTACACTTGATGGAAATGCCCTGGAGAGGGCTAGCCATTGATGCAATATCCATTTGGATTCATTTGACCATTCAAGAGTTATGAATCAAAACCTCTATTCAGGTCCAAAGTGCAATGCCCAGAAAATAGATTAGAATCACACCAAAATCATCACTAAATCACACCCAATCTGAAAACTAAGCAATCCACACCAAAACACTGAAAACTACTCAAAAGAACTGGAAAATCTTCATCATTTTCGCCCAGTTGTGATTCTTGAAATGAAACCGCCAATCACCAGCTTGAGCAGGTTTCTCACTGCCGAAACTAGCCTTAGAATCTGAGGGTTTTCGTCCTCAATCCTGTTCTTCAGACCTCTGGTAACAAATCAACAACATCTCCTTTTTTCGTCAATCTCAACCATGGCAAATGAAGTCTTCAAAAAAGACTTTTAAAGGTCTCAACATGAGATTAGGGTGACCAAGGCTTGCCCTAAAACCAACGCCACCTTTGGAGAATTAAATTTTTGATTTAAAATCAATCTCCACGAAAAACATTAGCTTTTCATTTTAATATTTAATTCACCTCCAAGCTTGGGCGCCCAAGATAAAAGAAGCATTTTAAAATGTTATAATTGTTTAAAAACACCTTCAAGTGATTGCATTAGGTGTCCAAGGTCCTTTTTATGTCCCCTTATGACTCTCAATTAAAAAATATAATTGTACTTTAATAAAGCTCACTTTTCAAAACATAAATCAAATATTTAAATTGTTTTAACCATAGTAACTTTATGCCAACTGAAAATGTGCTGCTGTGACAAGCCTGACCTGGTCTAGTATTCCCAAGATAGACTTACTATCTTTAGTAAGTACTAAAGTTAGCAAGTGACATCCCAAAGGCTCGAACTGGAGAAAAACTGATATTGCACCAAAACTCACTGTAGGTAGTGAGCACGATACTGCCCTTGCTAAAAATAGAAAGCCACGCCTGAAACACTGAAAAACCCCACAAAAAGTGTTGGTATCAGACATTAAAGCTCATCGGACAACCTCCACTTGTTGCCCGAATAGGAAAACCTACACTGCTCAGCCTGTTGGACCAGTTACTAAATATAGCACTTAATAAAAATAGTAAGTGTGTCAAAACCAGATTGATCCAAAAAAGGACATCGAAAATGGGGACATGACATCTCCCAAATGGGATCAAATCTATTTCTATCCCCTCTATAATAGTTTTGAATGGCCACTTTGACCCTATCCATGGCCTCATAACTATACCCCATTGGGTTTTGATCCCCATCCACCAAGTGCAAAACACTCACCAAAGGCTTTGACACCTATAAGTACAAACAAATTAAAGTTACAAAGTATACAATAAAAGTAAATACTATTAAAGTATAAAGCTAAAGGATTCAATTTTAAATTTAAATTGAAGTTTGAGGTTATCTTAACATCTCTACAACTCTCTTCACATAGACATTATCAAAAATTATCTTTGCGGTCCTCTCTACATTGACATTCATTGAAAATGGTGAGTCTAGACATGCTTGAATCAAAAACATCTGCTTCAACAATATTGGTAAACTAGTCATGATTTGCAACAGTAGGAAGTTAGCTGCAAACCTTGTGGCACTTGGTTGCACAAGCTCTTTCCCCTTGGTCTGATCTCTCATTAAAGCTAACAACTTGTTGGTAAATAGATTTGTCACTGCGATTATGTCTCCAAGAATGAACTTCTTTGTCTGAAGAGCAATGACAATTGTACCAACAGTTGGAGTGATTGCTATGGGACAGCGATCTTGCTCTGCGTTTGGGACGGGCAACTCCCTTGTATGATTAATTTTGGGGTTTTCATGGTATTTTAATCAAAAATACCAAAGGTAAAAAGAGAATGAAAATAACTCACACAAACCCTAGCTGTAAACACACGAATATCAACTGGGATTTCACAATCTTGTGACAAACTAACTGGAACACATTACAAAACTAGAAACTATGTGCCCAAATTTATATAATGGATTTTATAATAACGTATATGATACTGTAACAATAGTGGATGAATAGCATATAAATCTCAACATACAAAGAGATGGGAATGAACAACATTTGAATCAAGATACCAAGATTATGGCTGTATTTCTTTACGCATATTACACAGTTTATGAATGCTACAATAGATGACTAATAATTTCCACCATGACACAAAGGGATTACTCATTTAACATATGAAAAACCAGTAATGATAACACAGAAAACAACAAAAACATAAGAATCAACTGTTTTCTGTATTATTTCCTTAAAGCTAAACAACTTCGGAAACTCCCTTGTACAAAGTGTGAATCTAGAAGCCCTCTTTTTTTTACTCTCAGTTCTACTCTAAACAAGAAGAAGAACTAAAAGAAATAAAAATTGAAACCCTATTACATTTGAAAACATGGCCTTTATAGCCTCCCAGCCCATAACTAACTTGTAACTACCTCTTTTTAAGACTTTATGAAATATTTGATAAATTATTACAAAGTCTTATTGATGAGCATGCATTCAATTCATTAAAATAAATTATTCTAAAAACATTAATAAATCTGAATTTATAATAAGATGCTGAGTCTTTTTTGAAATTTGACGAGCATATGCCTATCAAGGTATTCTGTTGAACACTTCATTCGCACTAACTGTAAACATTCACCTGCAAGTGTATTGTGTCAAGCACATTCATTTGTTTCCCTCTCTTCACTTAGAAAAATTGCAGATTCAGAAGTTTGTTCAAGACTTGCTCACATTGTTTTCAAAACAGCTCTTGTCTCAAATGCAATTGCCAGCTTCTCACTGTGGTGGCATCCTTCTGATTACATCATCTTTAGATTGTGGCTTAGTTGATTTGCCCTCTGTAGATCCATTAGAAATGTCTTATTGAATACAAACTACACCACATACTTATTTGATCAATTCCCAAAAGGAGTAACTAGACTTGGACTACTCTCAACTCTTGACCTATGTTTCGCAAAGGTTTTTCATCTGAAAAATAAATCCAACTTGTCGTGTGCAGTTGACTTGATGAATTGTTTAACTGGAGTAGTTTGTATATCATCATCATTACTTTCATGCTCATTTTATAGCAACATGTTCCTCTGTCTCATCTACCAACTGAATATAATGACACATTTGAGTCCACATTTGTTGACTTTTCCATGATCAAAAAGAAGAAGTGACAGTGACAGCAAGAGGAGATTGTATTGAAGCATGCAATAATGAATAAGAAATTTTTCACCAGACTGAAAGTGGAGAATGTGAAGAAGAGCCACTGAAAGTTCTCCCAGCAGGCATGAAGCCCCAACTTAAAAGAATGCGGCAAGAAATTTCACATGATGTTTTCATTCCAGATTGGTTTCTTGAGGCTTCAGATGATGACTTTATTTGTGGGGAAGATGTTCTTATTCATCCATCACTGATTATCGAAGAGGAAAGCCCTGTTGATATGCTTGTGGTAGGGACAATAGTTTTTGCCTTTCCCAGATAAAGGAGTCAAGACTCTTAGTGAATTCATGTGGTAAAGAATACCTAGTACTTGGTGATGAGCAAGCAATTGGGAGGAGTTTGCATGGGCAGAAGATGAGGACTAACTCTTTCTCTGAAAAGAAAAAAAGATGGACTTGTCTTCTACACTGCCTTTTGTTTCTTAAATTTCATTGTAGAAGTGGTAAATAGCTGTAAGTCTTGATGAAGTTGAAAAAAGATCCCTGAAACAAATCTGATGTGAAGGAGCTCATCAGCGACCTATTTACCTTTAGATTAATAGAGAGGTTATTGACTTGCTCAATATACTGCTGGACCGATTGGTCAAGTGTTGAACAAAGATGGAGCCTTCATGCCATCAGCTCTTTTTCTTAATAGAGGAGGTAAAATTGCACTTTTATATAGCTGCTTTGAAATCTGCCCAATTGTCAATTTCTGATTTGTCAATAGCCCTTAGAAGCCAGACATGATATTGCGACTAAGTGATTGCTTGATTGTTCATATGGACCTCCATTATCATTTTTTTTTGTGGTTCTGTGAGATTGGATCATGTCTTTAATTACATCTATAGACTATGAACCCAAGCATCTGACTACTTATTGTCAGTTGCGCGACCAATATGTGGGTTATATCTTGCTGTCCATTTTTAAAACAGGTTGGGCAATTGGGCTGGTCAAGGGAATGGAACTGGTGGTTCTTATGAGCCATGAGTTATTAGAACACATTTCTTATTGACTGCTTAAGTTGGAGTTGAAATGAACTTTGTTGTTGGTCATGGAGCTATTTGGTGACCAACTGGACCAAGTTGGGGTTCTGGTTGAAACTCGAAGGACTTCTTGTACTGTTCATCAAAATAAAAGCAAAAGAATACAAGGAAAAATGACAAAAGAAATAAAACTATCACCATTAGAGACAACTGTCTATTTGTGGCAATGCAATATCGATGAGGAAGGGTTTAAAGAAGCTTCAGATTGCTTGACCAGTAGTTGGGAAGTAGTATTGGAAGAAACTGACAGAAAAAAGGGTTCAAATCTACAAGACGTGAAGCCCAGTACGATTTGGGAAATAATAGGCTGATGTTGTAGCAATAACAAAGCCATGAGCAGGAACCTTAGTCCAGGAAGACCCCATGAAGGTTTGAATAGCAAACTAGATCTGCACAAGATCAAATCTGACACAAAAATTGAACTGTTGTTGGGTTGTGCTTTACTGCTTTAATGCTACTGTCATAGACTATTTTCAAATGGGACAAACAGAGCATATTTCTATTTTTGAGTTAATATTTTAAATTGATATATAAGCTAAAAATTTTACAATGACATTTGATGCTTCCAACTCTCACCTACCAACTTTTTGCTCTCCACCTAGTTTTTAAAATTTAATTTGATTTTATCTACCCCTTTCAGATGCTTTTCTATTCTTAATTTATTTGTATCTACTATTTGAATTGTTCCACTAGACGCTTGTGCATATAGATCTGACTAGTAGATGACTTAAGTAAATTTAAGTTAAATTACTAACTATATTGGATGTCTTCATCAAAGCTACTTCATAATCTATCCATACATGTGACGTGGGTACAGGTAGGAGAGCAGTATTTAGATAGATAAATTTATCTTTGACTGTAAAATTTGTATCAACTAATCTCTTCATAGTTCTGTTTTTCTCATAGTTATGAGGTTCAAAATGTTTGATTTGTTTGGGGTGTCAAAAGAATTCTGGACCCCAGAATTTTCAAAATAAAAAAGGGTAAAATCTTTATAGGAATTGAAAAGTCTGGAACAAATTGGAGAAATCCAGCCGGTCCGAAAAATCTCGATTCATCCATTTAGATTTGTAACTATGATTTCTTCATACTAAGTAATCTTTAATAAATTACTTTTTTCCTCCCTTCTTTGTCACTTTATTACTGTTTACTTTTGCTTCTTTGGCTAATAGATTCTACTAATATATTTAATCCACAATGCTCTTTCATGTTTCTGAATTTGTTTAACTTTCTATCAAGTTATCAGGACAGTGTGTGCACAATATTTTGCATTGAAGATTTGGAATTTTTGAACAACTTTTTTGGTCAGTGGTCTTGAAGAAGAAGGTTAGAATTATGGATTTAAACTTTCCCCTTGGCATTAAAGGAGTTTTGTGTAGTCTTAGTTTAGTTCACATCAATTATGAATCTTTTCCAAGCTGGGTCAAGCAATTGCTCCTTATGTTGTGAACTAATTAGGTTCAAAATTTTCTTTGCTTCAAAGAATCATAGTGAATATTGTAAGAACATTTAAAGGTAAAGACTTTTACTTCAAATTAGAATCTGCGTTTCATGTCTGTTTATACAAGCACAAGGAAGTACATGTTTCACTTTCACTTTGAGAATTATTTTCTCCTTTTTGGAGATTTCATCATTAAGAAGGAAATGGAGAACTCATTGTTACTTTATCTATTCTTGCCCTTGGACCTTAAGGCCAGTGGATGATGAGTTTTGGGAGAACAGTGATCAACAGTGGACAGCTGAGCAAGAGAGGAAGAATATTCTACTTTGCATTGATCCTCAGGTAAGATTGGAAACTGATAGTTCCCTAACCATGTTTATTGAATACATATGTACATCACCCCTCTAATATTCTCGTTAAATGCCAAAATTATTAGTTGTTAAATACATGCTATAGAAAATACTAATGATTATGGTTGTTATGTATACAGTATAAGGATCACAATAGTTTTCACTTTTCTGTTTTTTCTTTTCAAATTTTTAACTTATATTAAAATTTTCATGGTGTGCTTGTTATTTGTTGACTTCGTAGTCTTCTTTTAAAGTCCTTGTCTTTAAATTTTTTTTTAAGAAAAGTACAATAATTAGATAAAAGGGGAGTCTGTCTTTTACAACTTACCGTAGACCATAATGGTTGTATAGAGTAGAGGGATGGAAGACGTCTAAGAGTAAAAAAACTGGGGGTGCCCTTGTATTACATAGAAAAACAGAAGAACAGAGTATGAATAACATAAGAAATAAGACAGCAACAAAGCATAAACTTTAATTGATGCTTTTATACTAAATTCAGCATAGGACATAAAATGCAGAACATAAGAAGTCTAGTTTTGCATTTCGTTCATCATTGTTCTATGGTTAACTCACAAGACCCCTGAAGACTCCTTCCTCATTACTGATAATACTATCTTCTCTATGAATGGTTCTCAAGACTGAGTTGGCAGGCTTGAATAAGTGGTAAAAACCTCCTTTTTGGTTGGAATGCTGGTCCATGGAAGTGCTAGCCATAGCATGTCTTTTTGCAGTTTGTTGCATGGCCTCGTGAAGAGAAATAATACCAATAAACCTTCATATGAAAAACAATGCTAACATAATCTTAAATGCAATACAAGGAAAATAGTGGCACACTCACAATAGAGCAAGATTATTTATTCTTGGAACCCTTTTGGGGAAAAGCCTTGTAAAAACAACACTTGCTTTCTGTATTAACTCAATTGTTCACAATAAAACAAGACATTTGTCACTTGTGCTTAATCCTAATCCATATGTGAGTATTTTTGAGTACATCACTTGAAATTGCTAAGCAGTATTACAATCATAGTAACGAGACTCAAACTCGGCTAGGGTGACTTGACTTGGGACTCGACGCCCAGACTCGGTGCAGACTCGACAAAATGAAAAAACCCTAGAAATTTAGAGATTTTTAAGGATTTAAAACTTGTTTCAAGCACCCTTTATTGAATAAACCTTAAAGACACAAATATCATTAAATAGAAGCAAATTTGATCACATACACAAGTATACATCGATCACATATGTATAAAGTACACAAATTGTAGCTGAGCTGTTGAAGGAAATAGCACACTTAGATATATAAATATAGTCAAATGCATACAAAACTCATGGAATATGAAATCCATGACATCAAATGTTCCAAACAAATATGAAATATCAAAACAATAACTACAAGGCTATGGCTCAAAGGAGTCTACATCCTTCCTACAAAGGCATCTAAGGTGGGTCTTAGATGATGTAGCAACTGTAGCCATAGTCTCTGCTTCTGATTCCATGCCACACTTACCAACATTAGTTGTGGATGTGTTTGCTCGTGCTTTAGCCTCCTCTTTTGCCATGGCTATATGTGATGTCCCCACTCTAGTCATTCACCTGATGTAGTGTGTTAGCCCTTCTCTTGGACCCTTGTGGGCTAACTGGATTGGTTAGAGGGTTAGTGGTACCTTCTGGAGAGTTCGGTCGATTTCATTTTTTGAGATCGTGGATAGGCTCATTGCAGGCATTGGCAGTACAGGAGTTTCTTTGCTTCTGACGGCACTGAATTCTGTTGAGAATTGAGGGAGATAGGCTTACTTAAGTGATTTAAGTTATATTTTAACTTAAAGTCTTTTTTATAAAGTCAAATTGACTTTATAATTCTTATCACTTAAATAAAGTCTAAAGTGAATATTTTAAGTTATATCTTTTAATCACTTAAAGGAGGCGCCAAAAATCAAAGTCTAGACTATGGAAAGTGACTTAAGTTTATTTCCATAAATTTAAATGATCTAAAACCCTAAAATGTACGGCCTCCTTAGGTTTTCACCTCCTTTGCTATATAAGGGATTTGGGCAATGAGAAACTCATCTTTTTGAATATTTCAACTTTGCCTTGGAGGTTTTCCCTTTGCTTTCATCCTGTGATCAGGTTTGCAGCAATCCACCATTGGAGAACGAAATCTCTTCAGTGTGAGCACTTGTGAGGCTGTGAGAGATCAGCTGAATTGGTGCAAATTGAGAGAGCTTCATTCAGGAGTTCTGCAGTGCTATAACAGATTTTTGTAAGTGTTCTTCATCAGAAACAGAGGGTTTGATTGGATGGTGTTCTTCCTTCTTCATGGCAGGCATCATAGCTACTTGGGCGCACCTTCTAAGATGTGTTTCTGGTCTTTTTGCTTGAAAGGCGTGGCTGTTTGAGCTAGGGCGCACTTGCTGGTTGGAGAAACGCCTATCTTCTTGAGGATTTCTCTTCAGTATCTTTAGCACTTGGCATCCCCTCTTCTTTTGCTCCATTTTCACAGCTGGATTCGGACTTTGTTTCATCCTATGCTGAATATTGTTAGATTTTCATGTATAGACTGGCAAACTGGCTTCGTTTTTTAATTAAAAAAATTGGAGGCTTACGGGTATGTTTATATGTTTTAAATCCATTGTTGATGATAATAAACACCTTCTACAATTTCAGTTTGATTAGATTTGCTCAAGTTTTCATTCTGTGAGCTTTTATATGATTCGCCCCTTCTCTTTTGTCTACAAAATTTATCTAAAAAACTAAAAAACACAAATAGACTTAAGAAAAAGACAGGGGTTTGAGCAGTGAGCTAGCAAGGCTCATCACAGTGGTATAAGAGCTCTGATCCTGCCAGCTTGTGGGGTTTGAAAAAATTTATGAAGTCACACTAGGAGGGTTTTGACAAGTTCTACTCTCGTGGGGGCCCTAGAAATCAAAGAGGTGATCATAATCCTTTTCCACCATTTCCATTTGACGAACAGGAGGAGGAAATAGACTTGGATAATATGGCTAACAGGGAAGGAGAAAGTTCTCACATGAAGAAAGAGGATATAGAGGCTAGAGATGTGCTAAGAGGTATGGTTGTAGGTCAAGAACAGGTAGCAAATATTCTCCAGCAACTCAGCACAAATGTAGAGAACTTAACACTTCAGAGAGGCCAGCATCCAGGGCATGATCATGAGGGCACTATCCAGGGCGCACCTCATAGACCTATTGTTCCAGCTCACACTTTTGTGAGAGCAACATGTCCTACCTTTACTAGGAATGATACGGAGGATGAGGAAGAGGTTGAACAGGGTGGTGAGATTAACTTTGCAGATAACATCATGGTTATGCATGATGAATGGGACGCATTGCCACCTAGAGTTAAGGAGCACCTTAACTTTGATAGATTCATGAGCCAGAGGAGAGAACATAACAAAAACAGGAATGACAGGAGGCCTTGGTACAAGCACAGTGATCTTAGACAGGCTACCAATAAACTCACCTTGGCGAACTATGATGGCGGTGGTAGAGTTACAGCACGTGCTTGGATCAACAAGTTAGATACATTCTTGACTCTACGTCCCATGCCCGAGGAAGATGCTATTCGATTTGCAGCACTTCACCTTGATGGCGTAGCTCATGATTGGTGGATTCATGGCATGGCTACTCTTCACCATGATCAGATTACTTCATACCAGGAGTTCACAGATAGACTGGTAGAGAGGTTTGACAAACGTGATCCCGAGCTATTTTTCAGAGACCTAGCACAGCTGAAACAACTAGGTAGTTTGGAGTCATATATTGGAGAGTTTCAGAAATTGTCAGTTATGGTTACAGGCATTTCTGAGAGGAGGCTGATCATACTCTTCATTGAGGGACTTTTCGAGCCTATGAAAGGATGGATCAAGGCATTTGATCCCCCTACATTACAGGAAACCATGAGGAAAGCTCGCAGCATGGAGCTCACTACTCCTCGAAAGCAATTTGGCACCAAACCTTCTACTTCTTACAATGAATATAAATCTGATCCGAAAAAAGCTGATAATGCTGATCATAAGAAGAAATATACAGCACCTTTGGATCGAGAAACCATGAATGATCTTCGTAGAAGGAAGCTTTGTTTTTACTGCAAGGGCCCTTATGACCCTAATCATGATTGCCCCCTCAAACCTAAATGGCAAAACAGGAACATGGAGTGGTTTTATGAGGGAGAAGAAGTGACTGATTTTTCTGATCAGCAAGCTCCAATTTATGATACAGATGGAGAAGAATCAGAAGATGAGGCTGAAATTGTAGTAGAAACTGAGTTAAAGGAGGCTCATTTATCCAGCATGCAGAGAGAGGGATCTTTTAGACTCCGTGGGGTCTTGGCTGGTCAAAGAGTCATATCTCTTTTAGATACAGGTGCAACTCACAATTTTATTGACTCACGTTTAGTGGAGAAAAGAGGAATTCAAACTCAGCAGTTTGAAGGCATTCGAGTCAAGGTTGCTGATGGATACACTCTCACCTGCGAGAGGATGATTCCAGACTTGCCTTTGAAACTCAATAACTATGAGTTTAAGGCAGATTTTTATGTTGTGAACATGGGAGGAACTGATATAGTTCTCGGCATGAAGTGGCTTCATGCTATAGGAGAGTTCACACTTAATTTGAACGACATGGAGATGAAATTTAAAGTTGATGGCACAAACCATGTTCTAAAAGCCATCAAGGACAGCAATGTGAAAGAAATTTCACTCAAAAGAATGGAACGTTTGGTTCGACATGACATGGTAGATTGGGTAGCTGAATGCAAGTTAATGCCTTCACAGTTGGATCAGCAAGCTTCTTCTTACCATCCAGATGTACAGGAACTCAGAAACAAACATACCAAGGTTTTCAGTGCAATCCCACCAGGTAGACCTCCTGATAGAGGTATTGAGCATATCATAGAGCTGGAAGAGGGCACGAAACCTATAATGATCACTCCTTACCGGCACCCCAAACGCTTGAAAGATGAAATTGAGAAAACCATCAAAGAACTTTTGGCTATGGGGCACATTAGGCCGAGTAAGTCACCCTTTGCTTCATCAGTTGTTTTGGTGAAGAAAAAGGATGGTACACTCAGAATGTGTATTGATTATAGAATGCTTAACAGGAGAACTATAAAGAACAGATATCCTATTCCGCGGATTGATGAGTTGATAGATGAGCTTCATGGAGCTTGCTACTTCTCAAAGATTGATTTAAGGACAGGTTATCATCAGATCAGAGTCCGAGAGGAGGACATAGAGAAAACCGCATTCAGATGTCACTGTGGACACTTTGATTTCTTGGTTATGCCTTTCGGTTTAACCAATGCTCCAGCCACATTTCAGTCCACTATGAACAGGGTTTTCCATCCTCAACTGAGGAAACATGTGTTGGTGTTCTTCGATGACATTCTAGTTTACAGCAGATCATGGGAAGAACACATGGTTCACCTAGATGAGGTTTTGAGCATACTTGACAGGGAGTCCTTGTACGCCAAGGAGTCCAAGTGTGCGTTGGGCATGGCCGAGCTTTTGTATTTGGGTCACATTATCAGCAGTGAGGGAGTTAGCATGGATCCAGAGAAGGTTCGAGCTATCATTGATTGGCCTACACCTGAGACATTGACACAGCTCAGGGGATTTGTAGGATTATGTGCCTTCTATCGTCGGTTCGTTAGTGGATTCTCGCGGCATGCTGCGCCACTAACTGATTTGACTAAGAAGGGTGCATTTGTGTGGACACCATTAGCACAGGCGTGCTTTGAGAAGTTCAAACTTCTCATGACTTCATGTCCAGTGTTGGCTTTGCCGGATTTCACCAAACCCTTTGAGTTACATTGTGATGCCAGTGGTGAGGGAATTGGTGCAGTCATTATGCAGGATCGTCATCCTATAGCTTTCGAGAGCAGGAAGCTGAGAGGTCCTGAGAGGAGCTTTAGCATCTATGACAAGGAGATGTTGGCCATCATGCATGCCATGGCCAAGTTCAGGCAATACTTGATTGGTAGTAAATTCTGTGTTAAAACCGATCATAATAGTCTGAAACACTTCCTTGGACAGCGGGATTTAAATGAAAGACAACAGAAATGGGTCAGCAAACTTCAGTCCTATGATTTTGACATCTCCTATGTCAAGGGTACTCAGAATGTAGTTGCTGATGCATTATCTCGCCGTCCTCACTTGAGCTCCATTACACAGATTTCAGAGGACTGGAGACATATGATTGTAGCTGAGTATGCTAAGAACCCGTGGGCTTCTAGCATAGTGGATGGAACAGTACAGGATGCCAGATACTCACTTGTAGATGATCTTATCATTTACAAAGGGAGGATATTTCTAGTTCCAGATTCAGAGATGAGGAACCAAGTTTTGAGATCATTTCATGATGCACCTATGGCAGGACATCCCGGGTACTTTAAGACCTATAGGTAGGTACGGGAAAGATTCTCTTGGAAGGGTCTTGATGAGGGCGCAGCTCGAGACTTAGAAAATAACCCACAAACAAGAGAATAATTTTATTATTCAGAAAATGGAACTTCTTACATGCAGAGGATCTCAAATCCCCAAGTTCTACAACACATGCAAGTTACAGAAAGCTACAGAATAACCCTTTTGCAATATGCGAACTTGTCCCCCAAAAAGTTATCCAAAAATTAGAAACCCGCCCATAAATAGAGCTTCTCATTAGTTTGGAGCCAAAACAACATTTAAATTTGAGTTTAGGCGGTTTGGCGCTGAAAATTTACAACATGAAGTTCAAATTTCAAAAGAGCATTTGCAATTGTATCTTCTAGAAAGTGCGCCAACTTTCCGGGGCCATAACTTTTGATCCGGGACTCCGATTCACGAACCGTTTGAACCGTTGGAAAGGTCTCGAAGTCAATAACGCGCTTAAAATTCGCTACGCCGATTTCGGCAAGTTTCGGGGCCGTTCCGGAAACTCTAAGTGCCTCAAATCTCATTCGAAAGATTTTCAGGTGCAAATCTGGGAAACTAAAACTGCAATATTTTTGAACCCAGGAACAGAAAATAAAAACCGTAAATTGAGAATTTCATTATGATGAAAAGGGTATCCAAAAATGTAAAAATATCTAAAAACCGA
>VDFB02281492.1:451526414-451560463 GCA_007258455.2 Sequoia sempervirens | reverse complement strand
TTTTTGGTGATGCAAGATTGCTCTTACACTATTGGATGCTCCCCGCATCGTGTCTCAAATCCTTTGTTCTCCAGTTCTCCAGTATGTCAGGGAATGCCTTGTTTGTCAGCAGAACAAGCAAGAACACACATACCCTGCAGGATTACTCCAGCCGCTTCCTATCCCTGAGAGGAAGTGGGAATGCTTGTCTATGGACTTCATTACGGGCTTGCCGAAAGCTCAAGGGAAAGACAACATTTTTGTGGTGGTAGATCGATTGACGAAGTATGCTCATTTCTTCTCAATCACTACTACGCACACAGCTACTCAGGTGGCGGATTTGTTCTTTCGTGAGGTATTCAGGTTGCATGGTTTGCCTCGGAGTATAGTCAGTGATAGGGACACAGGTTTATGAGTAACTTCTGGCAGGAGTTATTCAAGCTTTGCGGGACAGAACTCACTCCGAGTACCAGCTACCACCCCAGACAGATGGGCAGACTGAGATAGTCAACAAATGGGTGGAGGGATACTTGCGGAATTACAGTTCAGGGCAGCAGAAGGCATGGGTGAGATGGTTATACTTTGTGAGTATTGCTACAATACCACTCATCACATGAGCATTCAGATGACCCCCTACCGAGCATTATATGGATATGATGCTCCGAGTTTTCTAGACTTGTTACTGAGTGACAGTAGAGTACCTAGTGCTGGTGATCTATTACAGGAGAACCAGGATATTATGAGGACACTCAAAGAGAATATATAGAAAACTCAGAATCAGCAAAAGCAATATGCTGATCAGAGGCGAGTGGAGCGATCTTTCGAGATCGATGATTTGGTGTATTTGATGCTCCAGCCTTATAGGTAGTCCACCCTTCGTAAGAAGGGCGCAGAGAAACTTAAGCCGCGATACTATGGACCTTTCAGAGTTGTTAGACGGGTCGGTGAAGTGGCTTATGAGTTAGATCTTCCGATGGACAGCAAGGTTCACAATGTGTTCCATGTTTCACGCCTCAAAAAGGCATTGGGACCACATGTGACTCCTATTGATTTACCACCCCTGGATAATGAGGGGAAGTTGATATTGATTCCTGAGGCCATTCTAGATTCCAGAGAGTGTCATCTTCGGAGGCGGGTTATCAGAGAATACTTGGTAAAGTGGAAAGATCTACCAGCAGAGGATGCGACTTGGGAGGGTGACAATGTTTTATAGCATCCAGCTTTGAGTTTGCTTGCGGACAAGCAAATTCGGGGAGGGCGGACTGTGATGTCCCCACTCTAGTCATTCACCTGATGTAGTGTGTTAGCCCTTTTCTTGGACCCTTGTGGGCTAACTGGATTGGTTAGAGGGTCAATGGTACCTTCTGGAGTGTTTAGTCGATTTCATTTTCGGAGATCGTGGATAGGCTCATTGCAGGCATTGGCAGTACAAGAGTTTCTTTGCTTCTGACGGCACTGAATTCTGTTGAGAATTGAGGGAGATAGGCTTACTTAAGTGATTTAAGTTATATTTTAACGTAAAGTCTTTTTATAAAGTCAAATTGACTTTATAATTTTTATATCACTTAAATAAAGTCGAAAGTGAATATTTTAAGTTATATCTTTTAATCACTTAAAGGAGGCGCCAAAAATCAAAGTCTAGACTATGGAAAGTGACTTAAGTTTATTTCCATAAATTTAAATGATCTAAAACCCTAAAATGTACGGCCTCCTTAGGTTTTCACCTACTTTGCTATATAAGGGATTTGGGCAATGAGAAACTCATCTTTTTGAATATTTCAACTTTGTCTTGGAGGTTTTCCCTTTGCTTTCATCCTGTGATCAGGTTTGCAGCAATCCACCATTGGAGAACGAAATCTCTTTAGTGTGAGCACTTGTGAGGCTGTGAGAGATCAGCTGAATTGGTGCAAATTGAGAGAGCTTCATTTAGGAGTTCTGCAGTGCTATAACAGATTTTTGTAAGTGTTCTTCATCAGAAACAGAGGGTTTGATTGGATGGTGTTCTTCCTTCTTCATGGCAGGCATCATAGCTACTTGGGCGCACCTTCTAAGATGTGTTTCTGGTCTTTTTGCTTGAAAGGCGTGGCTGTTTGAGCTAGGGCGCACTTGCTGGTTGGAGAAACGCCTATCTTCTTGAGGGTTTCTCTTCAGTATCTTCAACACTTGGCATCCCCTCTTCTTTTGCTCCATTTTCACAGCTGGATTCAGACTTTGTTTCATCCTATGCTGAATATTGTCAGATTTTCATGTATAGACTGGCAAACTGGCTTCGTTTTTTAATTAAAAATCTGGAGGCTTACGGGTATGTTTATATGTTTTAAATCCATTGTTGATGATAATAAACACCTTCTACAATTTCAGTTTGATTAGATTTGCTCAAGTTTTCATTCTGTGTGCTTTTATATGATGTGCCCCTTCTCTTCTGTCTACAAAATTTCTCTAAAAAAACAAAAAAAAACAAATAGACTTAAGAAAAAGACAGGGGTTTGAGCAGTGAGCTAGCAAGGCTCATCACACTATAGCCTTAGCCTCTCTATTTGCTTGGTCAACCCAATCAAGGTCCTCATCACTAACACAAGTATATATCGATCATATAAGTATAAACACAAATTGTAGCTGAGCTGCTCAAGGAAATAACACACTTAGATATATAGTCAAAGACTCGAATGTATACAAAACTCATCGAATATGAAATCCATGACATCAAATGTTCCAGAATCCAAACAAATATGAAATATCAAAAGATTCAAAACAATAACTAGAAGTCTATGGCTCAAAGGAGCCTGCATCCTTCCTAAAAATGTGTCTAAGATAGGTCCTGGATGATGCAATAGCCATAATCTCCAGTATTAGAGCAATTGCCCTAATGGGGTTAAGGGGCAGTGCCCTTTGTGGGGGTTTAGGTGCAATGCCTCTAGTGGGGTCAAGGGGTAGCGCCCCTAGTGGGGGTAAGGGGGCACCACCCCTTGCGGGGGTTTGGGGGTAGTGCCCTCAGTGGGGTCTGCGCCCCAGGGGTCAAGGGGGTTGGGGGTAGCTTTGGGCAGCACCCTGGGGGTCAAGGCGCGGGGTCTAGGGGGCAACGCCCCTTTGCGGGCGAATGCCCCTTGCGAGAACAGGGTTGAGGGGTAGTTCCGCCCGTGGGTGTGGGGTCTCGGGGCAGAGCCCCCGCCACAAGTCCAAATTAAGACCTCCAAAACCATACAAACCTTCATGGCGTACATCCTTTTGCATTCGCAATAAGGAAAAAAAAAACAAGTTTTAACTTTAAATTTCATGAAATGTTTTGCACTTTTCAAACCTTGCCTATCTAGTCTTGCTGACGAGACTCGCCTAGACTCGGCGAGTCCAGCCAAAACTCAGTAGGACTCGGCCAAGTTCGAGTGCAAGCCCCCAGGACTTGGCCGTGGTGACTCAACTCGTGACTCGTCGAGTCTTTTCGAGTCCTGGCAAGTCTCGTTTCAATGATTACAATACAATGGGTATAAAACCACAAGCCAAAAATCCACCTATAATGGGTTGATTTTTTTTTTTTGAGGGTGGTGTAAAACTTGCAAAGAATACAACACATATCCAACAATTCTCCTTGTGGAATACTTGGCAGAGGAGACCATCCCTATATAAATCATCTGCTAAGTGCAACTATACTCATTTATTTGTTGTACTAAGAAAATTTCTCAGCACTAACATACTTCATCAATGAGTTGGCAATGTTCTCCAAGATATCAACCTTCTCAAACAATACCTTTTTTTCTCCAATGATGTCTAACAAAATGATACTGCACATCAATATGCTTTGTCCAAGCATGATAAACAAGGTTCTTTGCCAAACAAATTGCACTTGACTATTGCAGTATATTCTTACAACTTTCTCTAAGAAACTAACATCTAGTCACAACCTTTGTAACCATACAACAAACTTGCATACATGAGTGGATATAATGTACTCAACTTCTATAGTTGATAGTACAACAATTGCCTGCCTCTTACTCATTGCTCACTGCTCACCGATCAAATTAAACTCAACCATTTGTAGATTTTCAGCAATCAATATCTCCAGCTTAGTCAACATCAACAAAGCCTTGTATATTCACTAATTTTGTCAATCTCAAGTGTTCTCTGGTAGCAGTTTACATAATCTAAGGTGTTGTGTGGATATCAAAAGACCTTCTTTACTGTAGTCTAATGTTCTTTCGTTGTATTTGACATGTATTTGCTCAAGGCTCTCATTGCATGGGCAATGCCAAATTTAGTACACCCATTGCATACATTAGATTTTCAACAACTCTTGAATAAGGAATATTTCACATGTCCTCAATATTTGTGTCTTGGGACATAGTTCTATAGATAATTGTGAACCAATTGAAATAGGAACATTAACAAGTGTTCAGTCTTGCATTTTAACCTTCTGCAACATAGTCTCTATATATTTCCTTTGGTTCCACTAGGTTTTCTTGTTTAAATGATCATTTTTAATTTCTATGCCCAAAATAAAGTTTGTAGTACCAAAATACATCATATCAAATTGTGATGATAGGTGAGATCTAACATCCTTGATCATTTCCTTATTATGGTATTGCTATCAAGATTCAATTGTGTAGTTTTTTGAGTCAAACTCATTGACCCATGTTTCATGAGTAGTGGTTCACAAGAACCCATCTCTCATGATAATGAATGGTCCACTTAGCACTCATTGCATCTAGGTAATGCTCATAGAGGTGAAGCTTTGGGCCTTCTCGAGAGGTCACCCATCCCACCACTATTCCAACTCAAGTGCGCTTAACCATGGAGTTTTCCCCAAGGTTAAGCCCACTTAGCTTGCAACCCCATTTGCAAAACCCTCAACAAGTGTTGTGCCTTATGAACCATTCATTGTAGAGCCCCGTTAGTTCATCAATTGACAAGTAGGAGGTATTTTCTACAGCGTGTCAAATTATGATATTGCTATTAGGATTCAATTGTGTAGTTTTTTGAGTCAAACTCATTGATCCATGTTTCATGAGTAGTGGTTCACAAGAACCCATCTCTCATGATAATGAATGGTACACTTAGCACTCATTGCATCTAGGTGATGCTCACAAAGGTGAAACATTGGGCCTTCTTGGGAGGTCACCCATCCCATTACTACTCCAACTCAAACGCGCTTAATCATGGAGTTTTCCCCAAGGTCAAGCCCACTTAGCTTGCGACCCTATTTGCAAAACCTTCAACAAGTATTGTGCCTTATGAACCATTCATTGTAGAGCCCCTTTAGCTCATCAATTGATAAGTGGGAGGTATTTTCTACAGTGTGTCAAATTATGATATTGCTATCAGGATTCAATCATGTAGTTTTTTGAATCAAACTCATTGACCCATGTTTCATGAATAGTGGTTCACAAGAACCTGTATATAGCTCTATGTACACGTATGTGTAGGTATACCATATCGATGCATCTGTATGAGCATATCCATCTGCCAACATACACATGTATCAATATGTATATACATACGGATACGTGCATATACTATATACATGTATATATGTCCACTTCCTATTCACTTACATCCATTTACGTTACCATCATAATGATCCTAATATCACAAGACAGGTACACAGATAAACATCACTCATAAAAGCATACAAAAGTAGACAAGACTCCTAATGCAAACATACAAGCTACAAATGACTTACCTATAATCCACACAGACTGACTCAATTCACTCAATCTAAGGTAACGTGTGTGTATGCTTAGATAGTTTACTTTACCGGTTACCTGACCAAGCTCCTCTCCCGAGTGATACTTCCCCTCCCCCTGGAGCAATGGTTCATGTACCTGCATCACTGACACACACTTTTGGAAGTCACATTTTCATAACATAAGCAATATACATAAACATTTGAAAAGTTAGAATATTCACAATTCATTAACCATCTATTCTCCTTTATGCAATATTTCACCATGAATAACATCAACTGAGATAACATCAAATGAAAACAACATTAAGTGAGATAACATTCATATTGAAAACAAGGTACAAGCATCATTAATTCATCTCCAGAATTCATATTACATTCACAAATTTACTCTATCTAGTAATAGTAAATAGTAACTTCACAATTTGGGGTGTAACATACTCCCCCCTTGTGAATCATCGTCCCCGATGATCTTATAGCTTTTTAACATACAATTAAAGTCAAGTAAACTTTTACTTACAATTCTTAAAATACGTAAGATTTATAAAACATTCATCTTATGTAGCAATCTTGTCCGTCCTGGACCTTGCTTCAAGTGTACTCACTATCACATAGGGAAATCTTGTATGCCTTACACATACTCTCCCAAAGAGTTTTATTACATATACACACCCAAGATATAATAGTAACTATGTATAGCACCTAACACACAGTGATCGAAAATCATTGGCCCATGAATTTATCCTTAGTATAATCCAAATAGAAGAGAAGTGTTGATGCATTGTACACTACATTGTGGGTCCAATCCTTCTCTTTTGGTATTTACACTTTTAGACAACTCATAAACCGAGTCCGTCTGTCACTTACACATCCATTATCCTTACCATAAAGTACTTGTTCTTGATTACTTGTCCATCTTGAGCACATCATTGCTCCTGGACACCTATCAATTTTTGACATTTTATCAAATCTATGGTTCACTCTATTTCTAAGCCTATTTCAGCTTAATAGAGTTTCTGACCTTCTTTTCCAAATAATGGTCCAAACTTCAATACTGGAAGTTTGTAAATCATTTAAGATTTAGTCTACCATCTTTGCTTATTTGACTATAATAATATATAACACATTCGCTCAATTGAATGTTTTGTAGTATGATCATGGTTTACACAACCCTATCATTATTTGCTAGACTGAAATAATCTCTCAGGATTACTAAGCATCTACTTGCCCACAATATATTATCTAGGACCAAAAATCCTATAAGTCAACTTTCCAAAAAGTGTTGGTTACTTTGATGAGTTTGTTCACTAGAACATTATGTCAGTTCTACTAACATAGACAAATTGATCTGTCTTGTGTTCTACCATTTTCCTCTCTGGAATCCCAAGAGAGTATATATATCTTACCGATGATGACATCCGGTCTTCATTTCCTAGCATACTAGACATTACCTTGTCACATTCTCTGCAACTTCTTACTCAATCTTTTCTCAGATTATAGTGGTTTCTCATCGGATAATTCCCGTTGTCGTTCCGATGTCCTATCTCAAACATTAATTTCCTCATTTCATTCCTAGATCTTCCAAAATTTTGGGTACATAGGTTATTTTATATCCAATAATAGTCTATTCTTTGACTAAATGAAAACCTATTTGACGATCTCACGACATCTTTAATTCCCATGTAATAATGGTTAGAAGTTTAGCGGAGAAAAATCCTATTTATCTTAGGTTGTCCATATCGTGGATCTCTTTTGTCCTTGGATTATTTTCAAAGATGTAATCCATCTTTCAACTCAATCAAATTTTCCCGATAAATTTGGTACTAATTTTGAGTATTAATGCTTGTTCAATCATGTTGGTCCTTAGAAGATATCGAATTTAATTGCATACCTAATTACCAAGCTTGAACATTTCTCGTTGGTTCCATTGATTCTTGTAATCATATAGGAGAGTCCCAACTTTGGTATATCCTTTTTGAGCACAAGTAACCACCTTGGCGTTCTACTTCAAAATTTTTTCCCAACATTTCATGCTAAATTATGATGTCACGACATAACATTAGATGCTTCCCTTTGAGAGTGTATCCTCTTTTAATATAAGAGTCAAATAAGGTAGAGTCTTTGTCAATATTATGACTTCCTTTCAAGAGTGTAAAGTAGCTTCTTTAACTCACTAAGTATCCCACCTATGTTTCTACTCATAGAATTTCATAGTTCAAGCGATTTACATAGTCACAAGGGCGAACCCTAAACTCAACATTCCTTTCCAATTCTTAGGAAAGAGTCCTCAATTGTTGACTAGTCCGATGTTTATAGGTTTTTCTTCCCCTATATGTCCTATTCAAGACCAAATGTACAACTTAACCAAATAAGTTATTTTCAACTTATAGGTTTTAAAGAGTAGTCAAGTACATAACCTACTCAATAGGTTAAAACTTAACCTAGAGTCTCTTTATTCGAATGAATTTTTTGTCCCTAATTAGGTTATTACAAACCTAAGGTTTCATTTAAGAGAAGGTAGTGATCAAGTGATTAATCAAGTAAAAACAATTGATGTATTTGCATAGCGTCACATCCTGTTTTATCTTTCATACCATCTCTATGGTTTAATAGCTAACCTTTTCATCCTTAGGTCTCTTAGCATAGTAAGCTACAGTGTCAAGTCGTTTTATGACATGGATATATTTCATAATATGTAGTATTACTACTTATGTATAGAAATAACATCGTTATCTAACTTCCCCATATAAGATATATAGGAGTGTAGAGACACTTTCTTCCAATCACGAGTATCTTAGATCTTCCCTTGCCAACCTTATAGGCAATTGATTTTCTTTTCCATGATCGAATTATCCGTCTATCCTTTTCTAAGGAAGCAATGACAATATCATTTGATTCTTCCAATCAAATAAATATAAGGTATGGGATGATAATAGGTCATAATCCTTGACCTTTCCAATTATCTTTCTCCAGAAATCCCAATACCTTTTTCCTTGTGGTCATTAAATGTATGACTTAATTGTCATCATGACTTGCGAAGAAGTCATTAGTTCTTTCAAATTGAAAACATACCCACATTTTTAGTTGGGTGGGGTACTTATCTCGAGTCAATCCACTCTCTTTCTTCCCCCCTTAGTGTTTTCACAACATTTGATCTACTCAAAGCTGAACTCCTAGCAAACACTTGCTTCTTTGAAAGAATTTGTCATTCCTTGTTGTTGACTTTCCATTGCTTTTTCTTGCCTTAATGACATACTTTTAATATACTTTTCCCAAAGTTAGATTCGTCATTGCTTTCTATCTCATAGATTCAGCATTTTGGATCATCCAGTAGGAGATCTAATGAATAATCAGCAACTTTAGGAGTTTAAGAAGCACACTAATATTCCCCTTTCTTTCCAATATCCTTTTTGGCGGAGGAATATCCATGTTCACAAGCCTCTTTTTTGTTGATGTATTTTCCATCTTAGAACATTGTTTTTTCCTTGCAGCTCCTATTGTTCTAACATATAATGCTTATTGTATTCCATTTCCTTTTGGAACCACTAAACAAATGTTGACTTTCACAAACATGTTGGTGAGTTCAGCTTATACTTCAACCAATCTATGTACTAACCAGACCTTTGTCAGGCTAACTTGATTTGCCTTTATAGGTTTCTTTCTCATAATCACTTTTTTTCAAATGCCTTTGTTCCAATGCTTGGAATCCCATTCTTTTATCCTCTAGAGATACCAGGGTTGTTTGGTCTCTTTTCAAATCTTAATCAAAACTCCAATAATCTCATTGATTTCGGTTGGTGGAATTTTGCCTACGTCGTTGATTACTTTGTTTCTGACCATCCCGGTCCTTTCTCTTTTCCTCTGTAGTAACTCTTTTCTTGCAAGATCCTATCTTTACACAAGAATTAGGTTTATGTCAAGAGTGTTGTTTTTATATGATCAGATTTAATGCATAGAATTAATTCAAAATCAGACACAATAACACAGCAGATACCCTGGGAAAACCCTCCTCTTGAGGGAGAAAAACCCAGCAACAAAGATCTCTCTTATATATAAAATAATGGCAACAAGTCTCTTTACAAAGAGGCCACACACAAGGCCAATATCAGTACCAGCAATGGCTGTAGAACAATCAAATAATCTGCTCTTACTTGATCTGTGATCTGCTCTTAACTTCACAATCTGCACTTAGAAGAATTCACACTTCTCTCTTGAAGAGTTCGCACTTATTAGCTCTTGACCAAATTCGCTTTGATGATTCGCAATTTGCTAACAATGAATTCATCCTTGCAAATAATTCATACTAGATGATATATCGCACTTTCTTGATGTTCGCCCTGTATGTATTTCGCATTGTATGATGTGTGTCTTTGTATGATGTTCGCACTGTATATATTCAACTTAGGGAGGTCGCACCTCCTCATATCATGAGGTCGGCCAAGATAAATGTTATCTACAAGACACAAAGGATGTCGGCCAGAAATATATTCATAAAGAATGTCGGCCTTAATAAATATTAAATGTCTTCTAATAAGTGACCAAGATGAATTCGTATTTTCTCATGTCGGCCATAATGAAAATAATACAAAACAATAAATATAAATTGAATAGCCAATGGCTATCATTCAATTTATGTTTCCACGAAAGAGCTGAGCTGGAAGGAACTACCGAAGCTGCTATATCATTAACAAAGAGTTCTACAACACTTGTGGATACCTCCTTTGTTGACTTCCTTCTTCGATCTAATTTATGCCGACATTGCATACACATAGATTCGTAGTGTTTTCACCAAATCCAAAAGTTCCTGACTCTTTACAACTATAGTTTATTACTATAAAAAGGTTATCTCTTTTCTTCTCATTTCCTAGAGTCATATATCTATTCCGTAGGATAAGGTATATACTAGTTATTCTTCTTAACCTTCCTACATTCCACAATCCCAGGTAATATCATAAGTTGTTGGTCTAGGAGTTCTTGACTCCAGGGACGACTCTTAACTAGTCCCAACTTTAAACAAGTTACTAGGGATCACATCTTCCTTTTCACTTCCTTAAGTTCTTTTCTCTTGCCATTGTGGTACAAGAACTTTTCAACCCTTATCTTCTGATAAGGTTTACGCATTGTTGTATAATGAGCTCAAAGGTTTCAGTGCAGAACCTGCTAGCTTTGATACCACATGAACATGCCAACCCTTCGGTAAAATAAAAAATTCCTAAATTTACATCATACGAGTAAATAAACGTGTTAACTTGACATTGCAATAAAATTTTTCTTTTCTTTTCATTATAATTTCACAAGTACATGAAACAAGAATACATACCTTTACAAACATAGCTCCAACAAGCTTTAGAACAAATAGCTGTAAGACAGTCCAGGAATCCGTCTTTTCAAATCTTGGTACTTTAGTAGCCTGCTGTGGAGGAGAAGCATCACTCGGGCGCTTTTCCTCCAACCACAGATTTATAATGCGGTCCCGCGTACATCTATCATTCGATAGATGGCCCTCCCTTTGACAAAGAGATTGGTAGAGTAACCGAACTGTTAACCAATTGAGCATAGTGCTGTGTCCTACATAACTAGATCCTGTGCAATCCGACAACTCTTGACTAGCATGTAATACGGGATCACGGTGAACTGACAGTGTAGTCTCAAGAGTCACACAACCTAGAGAGGAGTCACACAAACTAGTATGGAGTCTTGTACATTCACACTACTTTGATCAAAGAGTTCTCATTTAGATTTCGAATGAAGGTCATTTGTCACATACACTATTCAGGGTGGATTTGACTTAGGGCTATCTTAAGCTACGCATAGGTATATGCTTCAATGGATAGTTCGTCATCCCAGATAACCTATCACCATATAATCTACTTGGAATTAACTACTTTACTAGTAAGTACACAAGCTAGGTATTCCTTCTATGGATATTCCATTATCCTAGATAACCTACCTATTTGGATAACTCGACTTACGTGTAAGTATATCAATCCCTCTCTTATATTGGATGCCCTCTCCTAGGAGTAACACCAACTTTCCTAGTTAAATAAATAACTTAGCTAAGTGTATCATATGTGTTGTATATGATCAATCAAACCTAGTATATAATATTGATGACAAACATCCTTCTACTATGGAGTAAAGACAAACATATTGCATCCCATGTTCAAACATATTTAGTATAATTAAATACCTATGTTGTACTACCAGTGGCATAATTAAATACCTACGTCAAGCAGTTTCTCCTATCATGGAGTATTTAAAAACACATTATAAAAACGGCTCTAAGGTGTCAATTCCCTTTTCCGAAAGCAATTAGGCCTAGCAAATAGTATCCATGCAAACATCATTCTCCTATTATGGAGATCATTACAAACATGTAAAACATAGCTAGAATTGCTTCATTTTCCTCTTTCCAAAAGACAACATTTATGCACAAACAAAAATACTTTTCAAACAGTATAGAAATCTTTGAAAAAGAATAGTAGAAGAATATCCCATGCCTGTGAACGCTTTTCCCAAATTGAAGAAAGAACTGCCTTTACTTCTAGCTCAATCCAGTTTCCAGTTTCTCCAAATGATGATAATTTTCTCACAAGCTTTTCCCTTTTGCACTCTCAGAAAATAGTTGTAGAACCAACGTATTCCTTGGGTAGAATACGTTTCTCTCAAAATGTAAACTACTCTCAAAAATTTGAACGCTGATGAATACTAATGACACTCAGAATTATGAAGATTGACTGTATCAATTGTCACTCAGAAATCTGATGAATGACTGTAGATAATGTCACTCACAAAATATACGCATATGGAAAATAACATAGACTGGTAATCACAAACTGTGAGTGAAATGGAATGATAAAGTAATATGAATAAGTGAATAAGATTGCATATGAAGAATGAAAAACAATGAATAATTATCACTGAATCCCTGAATGAATAACAATGAAGGTTGGGCGGCTATTTATAGAGCCTCAGCCTCCAACGTTTTCCTCACATTTTGGCATGTGATTTGCCACCACTGCAATAAGAAATAATCAAACCAATAGGTGGCGTGATTTCTCTTCACTACTCAGTTTTCCACAAGGTGAGTCGGCCTTCATTTTGTGCCAGCACTGGGAAGACACATTCAAAGGCACATGGTGAAATTGTGCCATTCGACACCTATAGGAATAGTTTTTAGATGTGGCGCCAGTGTTCAGAAATGGCGGATTTAGAGGATATTAGAGAAATGGTCATTGTTAAAATGTGTACACATTGCCTCTTTTCCAAGCTGTGTTGGATTTGATCATTGCCAAGGACTTTGTAAAAAATGCATTTACTTCTGCATTGGATTTCCAAGCACGCGACTTCTCAAGCGTTGTTTTCAAATTCCATTTCAAATGTTCAATAAAGATTTCAGTAAATATTTCGATTCAATAATATTTCGATTTCCATAGTTGAATAATAAATATTCAATCGAATGGGAAATAATTTGATTTCCAAAGTTATATGATTTAATATTTAATCAATTAGGAAATAATTCAATTTCCAAAGATGAGATTAATATTAAATCATGTATATTTTATTATATATATATATATGTTTATAGTTTTCTTATATTAAACATATATATATACCTTAGTGTATGTATTAATATAACTATGTATTATATATATACCTTAGTGTATGTATTAATATAACTATATATATATATATATGTATTAATATAACTATATATATATATAATATTTCATATATATTTACATATGTATTTATCCAATATATATACATATAAATACGGAAGGCAATATTAATAATAATATTATTAATATCCACATAATACAAGATGTGTGCATATATATATATATATACACCTGTATACACCTCTATGTACACATATGTGTAGGTATACCATATCGATGCATTCGTATGAGCATATCCATCTACCAACATACGCTTGTATCGATATGTATATACATATGGATACGTGCATATACTATATACATGTATATATATCCACTTCCTATTCACTTACATCCATTTACATTACCATCATAATGATCATAATATCACAATATAGGTACATAGATAAACATCACTCATAAAAGCATACAAAAGTAGACAAGACTCCTAATGCAAACATACAAGCTACGGATGACTTACCTATAATCCACACAGACGGACTTAGTTCACTCAATCTAAGGTGACGTGTTTGTATGCTCAGATAGTTTACTTTACTGGTTACCTGACTAAGCTCCTCTCCCGAGTGATACTTCCCCTCCCCTTGGAGCAATGGTTCATATACCTGCATCTCTGACACACACTTTCGGAAGTCACATGTTCATAACATAAGTAGTATACATAAACATTTGAAAAGTTAGAATATTCACAATTCATTAACCATCTATTCTCCTTTATGCAGTATTTCACCATGAATAACATCAACTGAGATAACATCAAATGAAAACAACATCAAGTGAGATAACATTCATATTGAAAACAAGGTACAAGCATCAGTAATTCATCTCCAGAATTCATATTACATTCACAAATTTACTCTATCTAGTCATATTTAGTAGTAACTTCACAATTCGGGGTGTAACATTATCGATATCATTTCTTTGATACCAAATAAAGAGAAATAATACTTTGATTACAAGAAGGTTATTTCTTTAATAATAAATAAAGAGAAGTAATACTTTGATAACAACATGGTCACCAACCTTTTTGAAATATACATAGAGATCAACTTTGCTTTTTACAAATCCAAGTTCAAACACATAACTATCAAACTTTTGGCACCACATCCTGTATGAATATTGTAGGCCATAAAGGGACTTCAATCAGTTACTCCTTTCTTTTAATTGTACACTATTTAGAATATTACATCTAAATTTCTTTTCCAAAATCACCATGTAGTAAAGTTATCTTCACATCCATTTGTTGTACTTTTCAAGATTAAAAGCAATACCATCCAAATAAATAATGGAATCAAACTAATCAATAGGATAGAAAATGTCACTAAAATCAATTTACTCTACTTCGCAGCACCCCTTTGCCACGAAAAAAGCTTTATACTTTTTCTAATTTACCTTTTGCATTAAACTTCTTGAACACCCATTTTCTATCAATGGGTTTTCTTCTAGTAGGCAACTTGGCCAAACTCCATGCAATATTCATCCATGGCCTTCTTCTAGAATTTGTTGCCCTTTGAGTTAAATGCCTCCCCAATGGTTCTAGGATCATCATCATTCAGATAAAACAAAAGCAGAACAAAAATCAGGTGGACCATTCTAGTTGGCTTCTTTCCTGATTTGATCTCCTTAGGATTAGGGTATGAGATTCTTCCTTTTTTTTGGTTAACCTTTTTTTGTTTATTCATATTTTTGGGCTCTTCCTCTCTTGGTTCTTGTTTTAGAAGTTTTTTGCCCTCTCTAAAGATTATAATATGATTGTAAACAATTTTTTTTGTTTGTGGGTTCCAAACTTTGTATCCTTTAGATCATTACAATACCCAATAAAATTACGCTTCTTGGCTTTAAAATCCAACTTAGTGCTCTTCTCCTTTGGAACATGCACATAAGCACAAGTACAACTACCAAAAAATCAAGGTTTCTTACTATTCCATCCATCTTGTGGAGTTTTATCAAAAAAAACTGATTTAGGTGATCGACTGATTAGATAACATGCAGCCTTTAGTGCTTCTGCTGAAGTTTTTTGATTTAAACTTGCACCATTGAGTATTCTTGACGATTTTTCCATCAATGTTGTATTCCTCTTTTGCAACTCCATTTTGTTGTGGTGCATATAGAGCTGTCTTTTGCCTTTCTATTCCACACTGCTTACAATCACTGCAAATCCGTTTGAGCATGACTCTTCACATTTATAATTTTATTTGTCCTCAACACCTTTATTTTGTTCTCTATCTGGATTGCTACAAGAGTCTTGAATTTGGTGAAAACCTCAAATTTTTGTATGAAGAAATATACCCATGTTTTCTTTGAGAAGTCATCTATTAAAGAATCATAAAACAGATTTTCCTAGTGATGGAACATGAATAGGCCCAAACACATTACTAAGTATTAGCTACAAAATTCCATATTCATTTGTAGCATTAGTGGGGAACTTTACCCGATTTTGTTTAGCATATACACGATGTTGACAAAAAATCAATATGTAAAGAACAATTAGAAATTCCTTTAGCCATGCCTTTAGTTTGCAAAATGTGAAGGCATTTTTGTCCAATATGTTCCATTCTCTCATGCCAGAGCATTGTCTTCTCTATAGGCAACACGTGTTCCAACTTTGAGAACAATAGAGCTATTACATCCATCACTCACAATGCTTGTCTCAAAATTAAATTGTGTTAAAGTGTAGACTCGTCTTGGCAATACCATTGCTCCTCGAACGATATTGCAACTTTCTTTGTTAAGTATTACTTGTGCACTTGCATCCTTCATTTTTCTTATAGATATCACGATTCTAGCCACTCTGAAACATGTAGAACCCCATGTTTTAACCCTTCCATCTTGAAACATAACCTTGAAGCTTCCAATACCTTTAGAATTTATATAAAGAGTTGTCTCCTAAGAAGACATTTACCTTCATTATAACTTTCATTTTGGCAAAAGCACTCCTTGTGAGTATTCATATGAAAAGAAGCACTTGATTCAATTAAACATGCATCATTGCATGAATGTGTACTTGAAGATGTTGAGTACATATCCTCTTTTTCAGTGGAGGTCTTTGTTTTTGTGGAGGGGCATCATTAGGTTCCTCACCTTTGTCAACTTCTTAAAATCTATTGTGTTTCTTGAAATGCCCAGTAGAAGATGTAGACTGCTGAACTGCTACATTAGGCTGACCAAATCCCTGTGTACCACTAGTCTCACCAGGATTACCTGTGTGTTGTGGTGGGGTAAACTGCCTCATTGTGCCCAGAAGCTGAGACATCATGTCCATCATGTTATCAAATTGCCTCATGGTAGGACTAACTAAATCTGCATGTCTCTTTTCCGTTTCAGCCATGGCACCTGTATTACTCTCACTGTCATTGTCACCATGAATATTGTGAATTCCCAGAATGCCTGAAACTGTTTCACCTTTTGATATTGGCGGTGGTTCCCACTGTGCTGCACTTCTGATGTACTAAATTTTCTTTTTACTCATAAAATAATATTACCAGCTTAGGATGGCAGGAAGACTGTGCTTTGATACCACTGAAATATCCCACCCCAATCTGAGATATTTGCTAACTGAAACTGCTGCTGTATGAAACTTTTTTGGTTTTGTGTTTTTTTGATTTTTTTATGATTTTTGAGATGTTTGCCAGGAAAGCAAAATAAATGCAACTAAATATATATACAATTGCAGAATGGAAGATTATTGGAAATAAATAATGTAATATATCAATCAGATTTATTATTAACTTTGCATATGCAATCTGATCATACACAAAAGCCAAAAGCATAAGTCATTGTAAATCTGAAACAATTATATCAGCAAACTGGATGCTTGAAAAATCTGGTCGCCATCCTTCTAACCCTTAAATTCTCGCCATGAAATTGAAGCCAAACAATACCCTTGCCTTGGACGCCAATAATGGTGCAATTTTTGGTCTCAATCCCTAGGCGTTCTCCTCTGTGAATTCCCATGCCTAAGCTGGAGGTGTATGGCCTCCTAGAAGCTGTACGACCTGGTCTGAAAGTAGTACAGCCTGCTTAAATGATGATGCAACAGCAATGAAATGTTAATCAGCAATGATAACCCCCAATGTAATTCTGATCTGCACAATATCTCCTGATAATTCTTGAAATGTTGTTCTCCACTAAGTACAATTGTGACCTTTGAGTGAAGCCATCTGAAGATGCAAACTTTGGGTGGTATTTCACACCTGTAGAATGCACAATTTGAGAGAGCTACGTTCTCCAAGATTAATTTGCAGCTGGAAACCCTTGTTTTCTTCCCACAACCAAAACTCTTCAATTTGCAAAGTGTTGAATGAATTGATGAAATGCTTTTTGAGTGCTTTTTATACCTTCTCCAAATGGCACGATTTCCCAAGCACTTTAAATCCATTTAATATATTAAATTATATTTGCTTTTGTTGCCTTGAGTTATTACTTTATGTGGGCACCCCTTTAATGACTTTAAAATATTTGATTTTATGGTATTAAATAAGCCATATATTATAAATCAATAAAGTCATTAATATATCCACTTTTATAATTTAATTATTATAAAAGTAATCACTTTAATAATAATTATTATATCTGTTAATTCCATTAAAACTCATCATTAATTCATTTTGACAACACCATAGGCTAACCCACTGCTCAAATTGCTCATCTAGATGCTTTACTATAAATAGTAAGGTTGGCCCCCAATTGTTCAATTGACTTACTAAAAATAGTAAGTGTGAATAAACAGAGCCTGAAACCCCTGAAGAAGATCACCTCTAAATATGCCCAAGAGCTGGAGAAGAAAACACTATAAACTACCATCTGAGAACCAAATAACTTCCACATAAGGCCCTCTAAACACCAACATTAGCCTACGAGGACCAAATGATAGGCTAATCCGTCAAACACTGAAGCTGGCTAAAAAGGAGACATTACATTTTCCTTCAAGGTCATCCTTCCTCTATTAAGATAGTTGGGTAGCCAAATCAGCCCATTTCATTTCATTTTTTGTTGAAGAGCCACAAGAATCAGCCTTGTGATTGGGTTGTAGGGATCCCATTTATCAGACCAGAGTTCGTTTTAACTTTTTTTCCCATTTCCCTACTACCAGGTTGTTCTTTTGTAAAGAAGAGCCATTCCCTTCTGTATGTGTTTTCGACTCGGCATGAATGCCTTCATTTGCTGTTATGCGATACTTTTTTTTTTATGATTTCAAACTTCCAACCCAGGGGGAAACACCACTAGACACTTCCTTGCCGTTCTCCTACAACCCGGATGCTTCCATACACCTGCAAATAACACACGATGCTACTACCATCTCAAGGCTCCAATTTATAGAACTTGTGGGAGGCAAAACCATAGTGGTAAACCGAGACAAGAGGTGCTGAAACCACTTGCAAAAACCCATGCCCCTTCCTTGAAAAACCAAGAGTCATGATAATAAATTAATTAAATGTCCAAAAGGCTTCAACATGGGTGCCTCACCCATAGCCCCTTCAACTTCTAGCATTCAAGATGCTTTAGTGACCATTCAACTTCCATGTGGCACACCAATGGACACCTATTTCCCTCCAAACTTGGCTCCCCACTCAAGACTCTTTGTGTTCCCAATGTGCATGCCTAGGAGAGAGTATTTTGTCCTCTAGTGATGTGTAACCTCTACCAACATTAATTTCCCTCTTAAAAATGCAATTACAATATGCCAAAATTAAATACATTTCTCACATGTCCCCTAGGACACTTTCCAAGAAACATGGAGATAAATAAATGACATAGGTTTGCAAGGTAAATGTCACCTAACCTAACAGAGAAATGTTTCACTCGTAAGGTTATAGAGGTAAGGAATTAGAGGATCCTATGCTTGAGGTTTTTTTTGGAGGCAAGAATGGGGCCAATTTGTCCATTGATAAAAATACTGAAAGTAGCTGAGGATATACAGCAATTCATCCATTTATTACTTCTTTGTTGAATTGCATCCGTTTTAAAGTTTTTATAAGGAATCTGCAGTTACACATACCAAAAACTTTGGTTCTTAGTTTAGTTATCTTTATATTTCAAGTTTTATGTGTGGTTTTAACTTTTAAAAGGGTTTTCTGCTGCTAGTTGCTTGGAAAAAGAAGTGTGTTTGTTTTTCTTCTAGATTTAAACAACATAAATGACCATTGATATTTTCTGACATTTTGAATGACTCAATACTAGTCCAGCCACACCAAAAGACCTTTTACATGTGGGATTTCACCTCCAGAGACTTAATTTGTTTTCTTATTATTGTGATAATGAAGTCTGTCTTCTGATTTTGTGTATTTCATATTAGCTTCCGAGCAGGGGCTATAACCCTCTCGAACTTATCTTGAGCTGTGTTTGTAGTTCAGTTGTTTCATCTCATGGAATCATCATTTATATACATTAGGACACCTGAAGTTTGAAAATACTTTATTTGTTGAATTGCATTATACAATTTTATTCTTGTTGCAGGGGGCTGCCTTAAATGCTGCTTCAGAGAGAGTTACAGGAACACAAACATCTAGTAGTTGTTTTGTTACCATCCTGACAAACATGATTTTACAATGTTCCAGATTAGTGTTGCATAACACTTCCATTGAAGTGCACATACCCGAAGAAAATCCGTGTGACATTCAAGCTGAATTGTTAACAGGCAATACTTTCTATAGGTGCTGTATCAGGGCAAAAACCATTTCTTTGGGGGATGGCTTCTTTGGGCATAACAAGTTACCAGGAGGTTTTCTAGTTGCAGCTATAATCTCAGCCTTGTACTCATACAGAGGGTCTGAAGGTTGTAAAATGTGTGGCATCAAAGATTTAGGTCTTGAATTGAGGAGGCTAGATTCTTGCTCCTCTCATCCTGATGCAGTTAATGAGAAATATGTTATCTTTTTCAAAGAGTTAATGGTTTCTGCAAAGCTGAAGCATCTTCAACTAACTGATTTGGAGTTTGGAATTCTTGAATTAAGGTTTGGCTTATATCCTAGAGACATGAATCTGCTTATGAAAATATTAGAGCACATCAGTTATAGTGCTGCAAAATCTGAAGTTTCTGCATACCATAGACAGCATGAAGAAAAATTTAAACATGGGATGAGTAGTGCAAATCGATGGCAAAGGGCCTTGGAAAATGTAACCAGGCTTTCCCCAAGACATCGGTTGCAAAAGCTTGTGGAAATTGTTATCCTACGATTGCGCTATGCCAAAGCTTATGAATCCTGGCTTCTGGCAGTTGGAAGGGGGCTTAAGAGATACGTGGGATTCAAATTGAAAAAGGTCAAAAGTAAACATTTTGCTGGCTGTATTGAAGGGCTTTGGAAAGAGGTCTGTGAAAAAGAAAATGAGTTGCCTGTAGAAGCAGTTGTACAAGTGAGACGAGTGGTTCGACACAGGGTTTTGGCACAATTGAAAAAAGATGATTCAGAGGAGTTAGACACTGATTCAAGGAGACAAAAACATTTTTTTTATTTGTCATTAGTTGTCCCCTTTTCTTTTCTGTTGCAATGCTTGTGGAAACTCATAGGGAACATCTATGCATTCATGTTTTGTTGTTGCAGTACTTTGCTAAATTCAGTTTATTTTTTCTGTCCATTTCTTAACAAGGGGTCCTCTTGTCAACCTTTGGGTGAGAGTCCTAAGGCAGAGAAACAAACTCACAATTTCTATGATACAAAGCACAGTTGGTATCTATTCAATGGTTCAAAATTATGCTACAGAGTAAACATATGCAAAGCCTTTATCAGTGCCACATGCAATGAGGTTAATGAAATGTTTCTAGAAGAAAAAACAGAGAAAGATGTGGCAATTTCCAGCATTGCTGGGACATCTATTCTTCTTGTACTAGAAAACCTATGTTTGGTGTATTCCTCAAATGCCCATGTCATGGAGTTCTCTATTGTTTGTGAAGACATGAATGGACAGATATTTTCATCAGCTTGTAGTGAACAGGACATAAACTTAGGAAGATCAACTAAGAGCAGACAGAGTGCTAATCAATATATTGATGATAATATCAAAAAGATATTTTTAAGTAGTAGTTCAGCTCCTCAGGTTCATTGTTTCAATAAATCCAGGAACTCTGTATTAAAAGATCATCAAGAACAGATGTGGTCGGATTGGGAGAATTTTTTTTTTAAACCTAGCGTTCATGTAGGTGTTGCTTCATCAACACTTACTAGGAAGCCTTTCCTTTTAAGTGAAGTTCAAAGCTTTGTTATTGATCCATCGCCAGCAAATTCAAGCTTGGGGCTTCTCCAATGTAATCTCGCATTGGGACAGTTATTCTTTGACCTGGACTGTTCATCTTTGACATATATGATTCTTCTCCTTCTGCAGTTACTAGATGCTTTTCAGTGGACCTCATCTCATGGAAACAAGAAACCTTCCCATTTTTCAATTTGCAGAGATGGAGGGTGGGAAGAGCTCTGTGATTTATATACAGATAAGATGAAGCAAGCTATGCTGTCAATTGTTCCCGAGAAAACCATCCACTTTACAGCAGCAATTACAGGCCCTAAGGTCCAATTTTCCCCTTTTTCTGAAGAATATATAAAGTTTGAGAAACAGATTGGCTTTACTGAGAGCCATGCTGAGTTCTCATTTGTCATTGATCTGGGAAATTTGGAGGTTGCCATTTGGCCAGCAGCACAAGTAAGAGCATTGGCATCATTAGAAGAACAAGATACACACACCGCAAGTAAGCTTGAATATATTTGGTTGAAGAAGCTCCCTCTACTAGATGATTTCAGGGATTTTGGAAGTGATTTTCGCATGGGGCACAAACAAATTGGAAGCAATATTTACCTAAAGCTAGAGAATGCTGCTGTGTTTCTTGAAAATAAGTATGGAGAAAAACAACTTCCATTGGTGAAACCTTTGACTGTCACCGTGGAATCCTCGGTCTGCAGGTGATACTGGATCCTTATCTTGTCATGTTATAAATGTCAATTTTAGCTTTTTTTGCATATACCCTTCAATTATAAAATATACATTTATCTGAGAACATGGAAATGAACTTAATATAAGGAAACCGAGCTTGTACTTTGTCAGTCTAGGGCAGCTTTGATGCAGAATGGAACTTAACATTTAAGAATCAGAATTGTTTTGGGAAAAACTAAAGCTTTACTGACTAATTAATATGCATATTTAGAAGCATATTATGGAAATGCTTGTTTCATTTATGGTGGGAGACTAACTGTTTTCCGTTTTTGTTCTCTATTTTCTCCTTTCTAGTTGAGTTCATTCTCCTATAATCACAAGAGATATAATCATAATCTGTCAGAAATATGGAAAATGAGTCTTACCAATTATTTTAACTTATAGCTTATTGCAAGCTAGTCATGACTGACAACTGTGTTAGGGCTATTCCACATTGCTCATCAGTTAGAGATACTTCAGTAATTACAAATGGACCTGTTCTGGTTGCTGAATGTGTTATTGTAGGCTTAAACAAAACAAGTTATGATCCTAAAAGCTAAGTCACCTGGTTTGAGCTCTGCAGGGATATAAACTTCACATGCATGTTATATCCTATGAACCAAGCATACACATTATAGTATAGAAAATCACATTATGTAGACAACACGGAACAAGATAAGAAGTCTTTTTCATTTATCCATGACGTACAATGCATCTCTGGTCTACAATGAACAGCACATAATCATGCCTATTACAGAACCAGACATTCTTTCTATTTGTATACTGGTCAATATATTTTATAGTATATGTTGTAATTTATAATCAATTATCAGGAATTAATTGCTTTAATATCAAGTCAATCTTAATGATCCATTTTCCTGATTAGCAGTTCACAAGATCCCATCTCTCATGGGTATAAATGCTTCACTTGGAACTCATTTCATATAGTTGATGCTTACTCCCAGCATGAGGACTCCCCTGGAGATCACTCATCCTTTTAGTACTTTGGTCCAAGCATTCTTCAATGTGTAGTTGCCCATGTAATCAGGCCTGCTTAGCTTGCTACCCCTTTTGCAAAACCTTAAGCAAATATTATGCCTTATGGACAATTCAGCAAGTATAGGTTGTAGTTTGATATCAAATGTTTTTCTGGAGTTAACAATGAAGATTGCATTTTTCAGATGTAAGAATTTAACTTTTATTTTCCAGGGATGATATCAACTCTCTTTTATTTCTGGATAAGGCTCTGCTGGCAAGTTTGGGCTGTACAAGTTCAGCAGTTGCTCTCATCTGTTCTGCAGATGAACTATTATTAGTTATCCAGGTGTGCTTAAATTTTTGTTTCACAAATGCCTAAATATGTTACTTGCTCTTACAATGAAAATCATGATTTTTAATGTTAAATCAATGGGAAAATATCTAAGGAAAGGAGAAAATAGCATATACTAAGGAATGGTTGGGCTGAGTGTTAAATGTTCTATGATGAGTATGTGAATAAAGTGAGATGATATTCATTATTCAGGTTGCAAACTGTCGCAGTTTAGAACTCCAATTTGGGCTATAATTGATCTGAAATAATTTATTTTTGAGCATGATTCCTGATTAAAATAAATCTCAATCTTTTTTATGCTTAGCTTTATGTTCTCCTTGTTTGTCCATGGTAATTAGAGGTTAGAATTTACATCTAAACTGAAAATAAATAAACATCTTGCGTAGGGTTTGCATGTTGGATATGCAATGGATTTGATTGGACAAGAATACAAGCTTCTGAAGTTCAATTTTTATCTGGCTGGGTTATAATCTGCTTTGAGCTTTTAATTTTGAAACTCAAGGCTCAATATCATGAATGTGATGGCCTTTTTGCATTATAGAGTAAATACTGTAAATTTTTTTGTAGAAGTTACAAGTTTTGTGTAAAATTCCTGTAGCATTCTACTTGTATACCTCTTTACTTTTTTATACAAAAAATATGTAATTGTAGTCATATCATTGGTGTGGATCTTACAAACTCAAAAAAATATTTCTAGTGTTCAGAGCATGCGAGCCTTCTGATTAAAAATTAAATCAGCGAGTGGACTGAAATCCCAAATTATGCAGTGAGTTTTCAATTGGATTATAATGACTATCAGCTGTCTCATATATTTGCATTTTTTCTAAAACTGGAAGCCATTCATTCTTGGGATCTAGGGTGATCCACGTTAAAATTTCTTTTCTTAGTTCCATTTTTAGCATGTTTAACTTTCATGCATCATACTGGTGGCAATGCAGAAACCCCAGCTAGAAATAGTAATTATGATTTAAGGACTTACTCAAAGATCAAGATGAAGAGTCTCCAATTGTTGAAAATTGAAAAACTGGGCACCTAACATTGCTTTCAACTCATTATTAATACATAAAAAAAGATAAAGAAAATACCAGAAATGTGGAAGCCATTGTGATTGGAATATCTGAAGATGATTAGGGACATCTTAGTTACAACTGATCAAGCATAATCCTATAGAAGAAATTTCAATTAGTGTGGAAGGAAGGAAGAAAGTTAATGTCTACAAATGGCTGAAATAGGCCAATAGGATGCAAGTGTAAATATAGTAACAATAGCAATATAGAGCCAAAAACTAGGTTTTAATGTCCCCTTCTCAAGCATAATCAATTTAATAACAGTTAGCCTATTTTCTGAGTTTTCCTGTAGGCTAATTGCCAATTGGTGGGCAAGGGAGATCTCCAACTTTCTTGGAGAGCATCGGATTGATCAAGCAATAGTTTTGTTCATGGCAGTGAGTCAAGTGATCTTGCTAAGCCTTACGATGCTTTTAGAATGCGATTTCGTCCTTTTGGGAGCTCTCCACACTTATTGGAGAAGCATGCTATTTTTAGATTGACACCAAGTTGGTTCAGTTCATCATCCTAAGTCCTTAGTAACATTATGGCATGGTTAGAAGTTCATATTTATTTCATTTTGATGCTTTTCATAACTTGGGTGAATAATTAAATTATTAAATAGTTATAACTTAAGTTGTCCTAAGGAGGAAAAATCGAAAAGGCAACTAAGGTATAATTATTTAATAAAAAGTGTTGTAACTTGTGCCTTAGGGGGATGCCTAGGCACAAGGGGGACTTTGCTCACATAAATGATTATAATTTATTTTGAAAAAGAACCTTTGGAAGAAAAGAGGAAAGTATTATTTTATTTCCTCCAGAATGTTATAAAAGGAGGTTGTGAGCTTATTGTTGAGGTTAGACATATTATGATATTTGCTTCTACATTTGAGAGAACTTGTGTTTTCATCTTTTATTTTCTTGAGGATGGAAACCCTTTTGAAAATACTGGTTTCGGGGACGAAAAACTCCCTAGCTGGTCTTGGTGGTTTCATACAGGGGCCATAGCTGCGCCTGCAAGTGAAGTTTCAGTTTGTTGCTTCAAGAATGGAGGTATTTGATGTTTTTTGACAAGTTATTTTTGGTTTGGTAATGCTGTTTGTATGAGCATTCAGTTTGGAAGACTTTGGAGTGTAGAAGGAGGCTGTACTAGTTCCTTAATGCAGGTTGTACCCTTCAGTGTTTTGGCAAGGCGTTGTGGTAGATAATAATGACTGTTTGTGCCTGATTTACAGCCATTTTAAAGGTCGTACTACCGTTCTATGATGACTGAACCATTGAAAGTGCAAAGTAAACATCATTCTGAGGAGGCTGTACCATGTTGGATGAGGCGTGGGAAGGTAGAGGATGAAACACCTCTCTTTGTGGGTCCTCATTTACCTTTATATGGAGGCGCCTAGGGTTTGTCATATGATGCCAAGTGTTTATTGGGTGAACTTTTCTGGTTATTGGTGAGTTTATTGGCATTTCCATATGCTGTTCTTGTTTTATTAGCAACTCAGTGCTGTTACAGACCTGTTAATGTCTGTTTTTCATTATCAGTTTGATAAATTATCTTTTTAGTGTGTTTGGGTGTGTGTAGAAGAATTTTGGAGTGCGTTTGCAGTAGTTTGCAGTTGGGTGGTATTGGTATGCTTCTAGGCAGTGTTTCAATGTGTGGGTATGTGTGTTTTAGATCTATTTGAGCAGTGTTATCAGCAGAACAACGTGATATCAGACCTGCAATCAGCTTCTTACATCATCTTTTTGAGGTATTCTCAGTTGGAAATGAATTATTTGTTGTGGAAATGATATCCCAAGTTCTTGAGCTATTCCATGCATTTGTAGCAGTGCTTAAATATGATCAAAACAATAAATTAGTGGGTGCAGTAGTTATGCTATTCTGTAATGCATTTGATGTCTTGTAATGCCTTGGATGGTAGTACTGCTAGTGGTTCCATATTGCATTTTGATGTAATTGTACACTTCACTGAATAAGTGTAGATGAGGATGGCTTGCTGCCTTGTGTGCCTATCTTGTTGTAATTACACATTTCATTAAATAAGCGAGAAGTGATTGTGCTTGTTGTAATTGCACACTCCGTTGAATAAGCAAGAAGTGGTGATGCCTATTTACTTGTTGTAATTGCACACTCTGCTGAATAAGCATATAAGTGTTTCCTTTCAATGTCTTGCATCAAGCACACTCCATTGAAGAAGTGAAGATTTGGCTAGTTTTTCTGCCTGGTGTCTTCCCTTTCAGTTTCATGCATCAAGCACACTCCATTGAAAAAGTGTAGACCTGGTTGACTTTGCCACCTTGTGTGCTTTAGTGACTAGATCACTTCATGTGTTACTTTAGATAATTGGGTATGGTCATATAACTGTATGCTCTCACCTTGCCCATCTTGGGAATCAGGTGATCAAAAAGTGTTATGGGCATTGCATTGTAGCTTTGATTAGTTGAAAATTTCAATTTTTTTTGGGGTGGTTATTGCATACTTCAATGTCTAGAAGAAACAAAGTAGTAAGAGATAAAAATTGGAAACACAACAAAACATTCTAACATTTGGACCATAGAAATAGAAATTGTGATTGTCACAATTAATCGCAAAAAATCACAAATTGCTAGGTTTTTTAATTTTCCCTCCCCCAAAACACCCATTTTTAAAATAAATATTAGTCAACATTATTTTACTGTTTTTTTTTTTGTATAAATGCATAAAAATCATAATAAAATCGCCATTGTCGTGTGTAATCATGGTCTTAACAATTTTTAACCTTTTTTTACTTTTGACTTTGACTTGAAATTTTTTTGTTCGCTTAGGGTTTTAAAAACCAGCTGTAGTGATTAGGGAAAATAATCCATTTGATCCCAAAGAACAAATGATTTTCTTGGTTGGGGTTGTTTGCATATAGATACAATTGAAACTTGAAGTCACCGGGTTGAGGTTGATCAATTGTCTACACCCTTTGGAAGGAAATGCAGTGCACTATTTTAGGTCCGTATCTTCATTTGCAACTACTGCAATCGATAATCTAGTTTTATTTTATTTAAGTTTGGATTTATTTTTATTTTAAATTTTATTTCTTATGTATGTAATAAATAATTTTACTATATAATTATTAATTTATTTAATACAGTGGTTATTTATTAAACATAATCTCATTTACTATTAATAAAATTATAATATTTAGGTGTAAAATAATAAATTATATTTTAATATAATGATATATTTTTTGGTTTGTATTTATTTTAGTGATCCTGGGGACACTCTCCCTCTTCAAAATCCTCATGTTTTTTAGGATGGGGACATCCCTAGGTTGTGGGGACTTGGAGGGGAGATCCCCCTACCATCCTCCCACCACCACCCAAGACTCGAAAAGGTTTCTTGGACGTCTTTGAGACATCTAGGGGATTCCCAAGGATCTCCTAACCATCCTCAAGACTTCTAGGTGTCCCTTAAAAAGTCAATATTTTTTAGAAATAAAAAAACATTCACTTTGCGTGCCACAAACTCTAACCCTAATTGTCTATGGACCCCACCCAAACCCTAAGCATTCATAAAAAACTTATAAATTGCAATAGGGAACATGCTAGGAGCATTGCCTTTGGACCCTAGGAGGGGTGTTCCCCCTCACATTCACAAGGGGCTCTGCCCCTAGACCCCTGCTAGGGGTATTGCTCCTTAACTCTGCTAGGGGCTTTAACCCCAGATTCTTGTGAGGGGCGTTTCCCCTCAATCTTTTTGGGGGATTAGCCCCCAAACATCCACCCACCATTGTTAATGTTCAATGTAATCAAAGCAACAAAGCAATGTTTTTACTATTTAGTAGTTTACTTAGTAGGCCAAAGTTTAATTTGTAATTCTTATACATTTATTTATAACTAATTTTTTAAGTACTATATGTATTTTCTCCATCCTTTCTCCCCCCATTGCCCCCTCACTACCATCCCCAAACTTGGGCCCTTGGTCTCCCTATTCCCCCCATTAGGAAACCCATGGAACATAGATTACTTTATATATAAATCTAGCCTTATTCATATTAGGAATTTAGGAGGTCTTGAAAAAGGTTATATATGTTGTAGCTACATATTTGTCTTCGTATCCATGCAACTCTATTAATAAAATAATTCATAGTTACGAGACTTGCAAGACTCACCCATACTTGGTGAGTTATGAGGCAAGTAGAGTAAACCAGGGTTACAAGACTCGTCTAGATTCAGCGAGTGCCGAGGTGAATAGATTGAGTTTGCAAGACTTGCTGAGTCCCAACGGGTAGACTCAACCAAGTGTGTGAAAATCAAGAAAAAACACAATTTTTTTTGAAAATGTTGAAATGTAAAAGCATGAAAGTCAAACGTTTTTTGAAAGGTTTGGAGGACTCTTGGAGAATGGTTACTTTTAAAATCAGGTATTGTTGAGAATGATCGACCAATTGACCTTTATGAAAATGATCCAGAGTTTGAGTGCATTGCAAATGATGATGTCTTTCTCAATCATGAGGATTTTGAAATCCTAATGGAGGCCAACATAGATAGTGATGTGATCAACAACTTAGGAGAGGCTTTGACCTAGGAGCTTCATTATTACGATCTACAACCCACTAGTGTAGCTCTCTTTGTAGTAGCAAGATTCCTTGGCTACATCTGATTTGTTGGAAATTTGTACTTAGTTTATAGGTTGACTTTGTACAAATTCGATTGTAATCGAAAATTTGAAAACGAAGTATGCATTGCGCAATGCAATGTAATCAGTGATGTGAACATAAACAACAAAATGTATATTCCACAATTCATGGGCTAAACTGTCAATTTTATTTTCTCTCTATATCTCTATGCTATTGAAATGACTATAAGTTTCAAAAATAGGAAGTTTTGTCCCTTTTTCTATGTTTTTTTTATATGTTTTTAAAATCCTTTTTTTTCTCCTTTTTTTTTTATATCTTATACTTTTGGTTTGCTGATTTTTTCCCCAAAAGATTTGTGCTGCTATGTGAATCTAACCAACTAGTGGGGTGAACATGAAACATGAAACAAATAAATGTCATACATGATAAAAAAGGTAATACCGTGTAATACAAAGTAACCTAAATAATCATGTGAGAGGAATGCCTATGACCAAAGAAAAGAATCTTGATTAACTGTGTGGGAAGAAGGCGTATCATAAAATAAGATATTGATGGAGACCATGGGTAGAGGCAAAACCTTGTGTAAAAAAGATGAAAGACTATATTATCACCAACCGTTGTGATAGAGCCAATACAAAATCTAATAATGGCCACATGAGATGTGCTTAAACTAATTGGGCTTGGTTGGTAATTGTTGTGAGGAAGGAGGCCCAAATTATATTTTAAATTCTCTAAACTATAGTGATGAGCACACGGTTATACTGAGAGGGGGTTGGGGAGGGGGGGTGGTGAATTAGTATAACAACAATTTTTACCTTTTCAAACTCAATACCATAAGCATATCAATTGCACTATAACAATAATGTCATTTACTCAACATCAATAATTATGCACATGAGAAGAACACAATAACACATGATATTTATGTGGAAATCCTTGCGGGAGAAAACCACGGCAAAACATAGCTTTTATTAATTTTCTTTTTACAAATTTTGTAGGCACCAACCCCTCATTCAATTTGTAAGCACCAACCCACTAGAGACACCAAACCCTGCAACTAAGCACTAACTCAGCAAGAGACACCAATCTCTTTTCAAGGCACCAACCTTCTACGGAACAAGATCCATATTTCCTTGCGAATCTCTGCCTTCTCTTTCCTCTCTAGATCTGTCACAAATTTCTCCTCTATATCTGCACTATCTTTTCTTCTATCTCTGCATAGACTTCTCCTTTTATATTTGCCCAAACTCTTCCTCTATCTCTGCATAGATTCCTCCTTTTATATCTGTCCACAATCTTCCTTTATTTCTGCAAGATCTTTTTCTTTATCTCAGCACAATCTTCTTCTATATCTGCTTAGACTTATCTTTTATATCTTCTACAAATATGTCTTTTATCCTCACTCATAAATGCTTAAACATTTGAATAATCTTCATATTTCATTCCCTTTCAAATCTGCATTATTTCTTCTTACAAAGATTTCCTTCTTACCTTTCCATATGCAGATCTGTAAGTGTGGATATAATCTATCTTTTATTCCACTACACCCTCATTTATAAATCTGTTTGTATTGGATATCACATTCTACACTCTACACACTTGCTTCCTTATTCTCACCACCTATCACACATCTTCTCACACATACATTCTCCTTCACAATAATCTGCCTTCTATAAAATAATATTCTTTCCTTTACACAAGGCTACTTGAGTTTGAATGATATATTCTTTTATTATTGTCTCACACTTACCTCCTCCTCTCCACAAATTGTTTCTCTTTGTATATTTTCATATCCAAGTGAAAAGATATATCTCTTAGAAAAGAGATGACCATTTAAAGAGTCATCACCTTTTATAAAGAAGTGATCGCTGCTTTTAAAAACTAACTCATAATCCTTATTAATCTTTAAAATGCTGCCTTCTATACATGGTCACTGCTCTTTGTTAATAAGATTGTTATCATTTGCTACCTTTTCCTTAATATTTTCACTGCCTTGTAAAAAATGGATCACAACTCCTTATGCCTTCATTGCTGCTTTAAATATTATGATCGCTGCTTTTCAAAATAACTTTGGTGAATTAGAACATATTTATGAAGTTGGCCAAAGTTTATAACTCTGTTTTGGGCAATTGCTGCTATTAATATTATAGTGGCTGCTTATAATATACACTCCTCTTTAATTAAACCGTTGCCTTTAGTCACTCCTTAATAATTATAATTGCTGCCTTTAATGTATTTTTTTTATTGCTGCTCATTAATATTTATTAATTACTTCATTTATCATATTATTTTCTTCATCTTAAAGTCTCTTATAATGTAGATTGCTGCATATATTAACTGCTGTTCATTTATCATAATTTCTGCCTTATTAATTGTTGTCTTTTCAAACTAATCGCTGCCTTAATTAAGATAATAAATCTGTGTGATCAAACTTATACTACATGTTTGAATGTGTCAAACTATTTAAAATACTCTGCCAACTTTTATGGCAATCTCGGCCTCTTTTATTTGTCTTCTTATTTTGCTATCTTTCAGTGAGCCTTTGGTTCCCAAACTCATGGAGACCACCGTTGCTAACACATAAATGCTTCTATTTGCACAATACATATCAGCCTAATGACACACAAAATATCTGCCTGCAACTATAATGCATCTTCATATTTTTCTTTTGATGTTATTGACAATTTTCACCCACATGCCTTTGACGTCAATGACAATATTTCTAACACATAGTTAACTACTTGTCGAGTACTCACAAGTTTTTTTATTGAGATTTTGTAGCAATCACTGAGTTTCTATGTTGAGTTCTAGGTGAGTTTCTTGTGAGTTATGGTGAGTCTGAGTGAAAAACTCACCATGTGTAGGGATAACAAGTGGACATGGGAAAAATGTGGAAGAATATGATTTTCACCTTCAAAAAACATGGTTTTTTGGTTTTTTAAAAATTATGAAAATGACATGCACCATGAAAGTTTGTGTGGTCTTGAAAGCCTTCATTTGTAATAGCCCAAACATGGTTGGTATCTTAATTAATTTCAAGATCTTGGGGCATAATGATAGTGGGACAAGCATATAGAGTGAGAGGAAGGTACCCAACAACTCTAATATTTTTAATAGGTTATTATCTAAGTTACTAGGTTCTCTCATATAGCCCCCCATACCTTGCAAAATACGTTTTGGGTCTTGGTTTGGTTCTAGTATGCCCTAGGTTCGATCTGGTTCTTTAGAACCCGGATGGCCAAAAAAGAACCCTGGTCGGACCCAGGGAGTACCAGGAAGGACCCAGGCAGACCCACAACAAACAATGCCTAAAAAGGAAAAAACTCACTTAAAAAACAAAAAACAAAACCCTAAAAAGTGCAAATAATGCCTTATATTGCCTTGGCCGACCAAATGAGGCTCATTTTGCAAACTCAAAAGAGCAAAAAGCACCACTTTTCTGCCTCCAAGCTGACATCTTAAGACTTGAGTATTTACTATTTACATTTTTGCAAATTATGAATATGATTATATGAGGTATTACCGTATTTCAATATTCTATTTATTGGCAATTATGTTTAATAGACTATAGTTTATCAATTATCATTTATGTCTAATGAATATCATTGTTCTTATAATTAAATTTATAATTTTGAACATGCTTACGAGTTATGGTGTTGTTTATAATTTAATAATTTATAAATTATATATATATACCCATACCCAAAATTTTTTTTGCCGTACCCGTGTACCCATATCTATACCTGTATTTGAACTCGTACCCGAACCGGCAACTTAGGTTATTATTTGTTTGGGAAACTCCATTTTCCATGGGATTGTACAATAAATGGAGGGCATTAGCCGCTCTTTTAGACATGATGGAGGTATTAGCCCCTAAGTTGATCATACAAGTATGCAACACTTCCTTTCCACTAGTTAAAATAAGATAGTTTGGAGAAGGCTTAGGTTTACTTGCATCTAGTTGGTTACTTGTAGAACTAGACTTTTTTTCTTGAAATGTTCACTTATGCTTTATTGCAACCAATTCTTTTGCTTTGTTTCTCTCTTGTTGCTTAAGCGCTTCCTTGAGTATGTTCATTTACTTAGACAGTGATAAGATTTCCCACATGTTCATGTGCCATTGCTTTCTTCATTTGGTCCACTACATTGGCTGGTGTAGTTGATTGTGCTTTTGGTGCATAAGGCACTCATTGAATTCTTGATCTTTCTACAAGTGGATGAATTTTTTTTGGTGCGCTTTGATTAGGTGCATCACTTGGTTGTTTGGGGGTGGCCAGAGCAATTTGATTACAGGTGCCACTTGTCCAATTTTTCTTGGTTGATTAGTTTTAGGTTGCTCTTTTGATGCTCTTTTCTTGGCTTTGGTTAGATAATCAAATTGGACTACTAGTTTACTTGATGTGGTTGCCACTTCGTAACTAGCAAAGGCTTAATCTTTGTCCCATGTGACAAGGGCTTGCTCTAGTGTAGGTGTTGGTTGTTTTTCTCATAGTTTGCAAACTTAGATTCAACTAGGAGTCGACAAACCTCAAAGTTAAAAACTTGGTGAAAACTTATGAGAAATTGTGCAAAACTTGAAATCTAAAAAAAATATAAAGGGCAAAAAAAATGGGCATTTTGTAATGTCCCCATTTTTAGCTATATAGTTTCATGAGCTTTTGGCCAATTTCCAAGTTTTCTCGTAAGCTTCTAGGTGAGTTGGGGAGAACTCCAATGTTCTTGGAGAGCACAAGTTCAACCTTTATTGGTTTCCATTGTTGGCATTGAGCTCAGTGGGTGTTTTGGATCATTGTGACATTTTTTAAAGTGTTTTTAGACTCTTGGGGTGTT